>LOEQ01005823.1:961-26016 GCA_001685075.1 Bramus lutescens | reverse complement strand
CACTGATGAATATCTTGCATATCACCATAGAATCTTCAGCTGGCAATGGATGGAACTAGAGACAGAGACCCACATTGGAGCACAGAACCGAGTTCCCAAGGTCCAAATGAGGAGCAGAAGGTATTAGTTCTTTTTGAAAAATCTTGTAGAATTCTGTGCTGAAACCATCTGGCCCTCAGCGTTTTTGTTGGTTAGGAGACTTCTGATGACTGTTTCTATTTCTTTAGGAGTTATAGACCTTGATTTAATTTTGGTAAGTGATATTTATCCAGAAAATTGTCCATTTTCTTTTAAGTTTTCCAATTTTGTGGAGTACAGATTTTTAAAATATGACCTGATGATTCTTTGTATTTTCACAAGTCTGTTGTTACTTCCCCCTTTTAATTTTTGATTTTGTTAATTTGTATATCTTCTCTCTGCCGTTTGTTTAGTTTGGATAAAGGTTTGTCTATTTTATTAATTTTCGTGAAAAACCAACTTTTTGTCTCATTGATTTTTGTATTGCTTTCTTTCTTTCTATTTTGATGATTTCAGCTTTCAATTTGATTATTTCCTGCTGTCTAGTCCTCCTGGATGAGCTTCCTTTTGTATTAGATTTTTTAGGTGTTCTATTAACTCACTAATATAGGATTTTTTCAGCTTCTTTATGTAGGCATTTAGTTCTATTAACACTGCTTTCATTGTGACCCATAAATTTGGGCATGTTGTGTGGTCATTTTAATTGAATTTTAGGAAGTCTTTGATTTCTTCCTTTATTCTTCCATGATCCATTGATGATTCATGTGTGTATTTTTTTAATTTCCATGAGTTTGTGGGATTTCTGCAATTAGTGTTACTGTTGAATTCTAGTTTTAAGTCATGGTGATCTGATAAGATACATGGGGTTATTCCAATTATTTTGTAGCTATGGAGGTTTGCTTTGTTACCTAGTATGTGGTCAATTTTTGAGAATATTTCATGAGATAGTATATTCTTTTATGTTTTAATGGAAGTTCAATAGATGTCTGTTAAGTCCATTTGATTCATAACATCTGTTAGTTCCCTTATTTCTCTGTTAATTTTTTGTCTGATGGACCTTTTTAATGGTGAGAGTGAAGCCTCCAACTATTAGTGTGTGGGGTTTGAAGTGTGATTTAAGCTTTGATAGTGTTTATTTTACATATGAGGCTGCCCTTTTATTTGGGGCAAAGATGTTCAGTATTGGGATTTCCTCTTTATGGAATTTTCCTGTGACTAATATGAAATGTCCTTCTTTGTCTCTTTTGATTGATTTTAGTTTAAAGTCTATTTTGTAGATATAAGGATAGCTATACCAGCTTGTTTCTTAGGTCAATTTGATTGGAAAAAATTTCCCCAAAGCTTTACTCTGAGGTGATGCCTGTTTTTGAGGTTGAGATGTGTTTCTTGTATACATTAGAAGGATGGATCCTGTTTTTGTATCTAATCTATTAACCTGAATCTTTTTATAGGTGAGTTGAGTCCGCTTAAGGGATATTAATTACCAGTGATTTCTAGTTTCTGTTATTTTAGTTTTCATTGTTGGTGATGTTATTGTGTGTGCTTTCCCCTTCTTTGGGATTTGTTGCTGTGTGATCATCTCTTGTCTGTGTTTTGTGGATGTAGCTAACTTCCTTGGGTCAAAGTTTTCCTTCTAGTACTTTTTGTAGGGCTGGGTTTGTGGCTAGGTAATGGTTAAATCTGGTTCTGTCATGGAATTACTTGTTTTGTCCATCTATGGTGATTGAAAATTTTGCTGGGTGTAGTAGTCTGGGCTGGCATTCGTGGTTTCTTTATATCTGCATAATGCTTGATCAGGACCTTCTGACTTTCATGGTTTCCATTGAGAAGTCACATGTAATTATGATAGGTCTGCCTTTATATGCTGCTTGACCTTTTTCCTTTGCCTCTCTTAATATTCTTTCTTTACTCTGTATGTTTAGTGTCTTGATTATTATGTGGCAAGGGAACTGTTGGTTTTTTTTTGATCCATTCTATTTGGTGTTCAGTAATCTTATGTTTTCATATGCTTATCTTTCTTTAGGTTGGGAAAGTTTTCTTCTATGATTTAGTTGAATATATTTTCTTCTCTTTTGAGTTGAATTTCTTTTTCTTCTACCTCTATTATCTTAGGTTTGGTCTTTTCATGGTGCCCCATATTTTTTAGATATTTTGTATCAAGCTTCTGTTAGATGTAATGTTTTCTTTGATTGATGAGTCTATTTCCTCTATTGTATCTTTAGTCTTATCTTTAGTATTATCTTAGACTTTTGAGAGTCTCTCTTCCATCTCTTATATTCTGCTGTTTATGCCTGTATTTGTGGTTCCTGACCATTTTATTATAATTTCCATTTCTATAATTCCCTCGGTTTGTGCCTTCTTGTCTCTATTTCAGTTTTCAAGTCTTGAATTGTTTCTTTCATCTGTTTCATTGTTTATTCTTGGTTTTCTTTAAGGCACGTGTTGATTTCTTTCAATTTTTTGTTTGTCTTTTCCTTCATTTCTTTGAGAGAATTTTTCATATCCTCTTTAAGAGCCTTAAATATTCTCCTAAAGTTATTTTTTAGGTAATTTTCTTCTGTTTCATCTATATTTAGATGTTCAAGTCTTGCTGTTGTAGGGCCACTAGTTTTTGTTGGTGTTGTATTGTTCTTTGTGATGGTATGTTTTTACCTTGTCTTCCCATCTTTTCCTCTGATTGGTGTAGTTGGAACTTTTTCTCTGGTAATCTATCTTCCAGGTGCAGTGGATCCAAGGCTCAGATGGTTACTTCTCATAGTGCAGTCAGGACCACGGTTCCAGTTGTCTAGTGGTCACTCAGTTTCCTGGGAGGTTGCTCCTAGGGGTCACTCTGCAATCCTGGCGGGTCATTCAGCACTGCTCCCATGGGAGGTGCTTGCTTAGAGCAGGTCCTGCTGAAGTCGCTGCCTTGGGCTTGCTCCGGCAGAGGTTGCTGGCTTGGACCTGCTCTCTCAGATTAGTGCCTGGTCCTGCAGAGGTCTCTGGCTCAGATCTGCTCCCTCAGTGGTGGCTCCTTATACCTGCTCCTGTGGAAGTCATTGTCTCAGGCCTGCTCTGACTGAGACCTCTGGTTTATCAGGTCTGTTCCCATAGATACACCTGCCTGAGTCTGCTCCCACAGAAGTCCCTGGTTTTGGCACACTCCCACAGAAGTCTCTAGCTTAGGCCTGCTCTCTCATAGGTCCCTAACTCATGTCCAGTAATACAGAGGTTTCTGACTCAGGCCTGCTCTCTAGGTGGTTGCTCCCTTATACCTGCTCCTATGAAGGTCACTTCCTCAGGCATGCTCTGGTAGAGGTCACTGGCTCAGATATGCTCCTGTGGAAGTCACTGCCTTGAGCCTACTCCAGCTGAGGTTGCTGGCTCAAGCCTGTTCCCACAGATGTACCTGGCTTGGGCTTGCTCCTCTGGAGGTTCCTGGCTTGGGCCTGGTTCTTCAGAGGTCTTTGGCTTGAGCTGGCTCTCTTGGAGGTCCCTGACTTGCACGTAGTCCTGCAAAAGTCTCTGGATAGGGCCTGCTCTGGTGGATGAACGTTTTGTTAATATTGAGGCATAAAACCACACATTAGTTTGGTCCTATATAAAGACTTCTTTATGACTGCTACTTCTTCATCCTTCAAAGCCTGCTGCATGAGAAAGTCTTCAAGCCAGTGGCATTCCTAGGTCTGTCTCCTGCTGTGGGTCTCAGTGGAGTCAAGACCTGCCAAGTGTTCATGGGACCAAGCACTGCAATAAGACTTCTGGAGGTGAAACTTACCAAACAATCATGGGTATTCTTCAATAGTGCTGTGATTTTAGGCAGAGCTCCTCAGGGACCTTCTCAAAGCTGTCTTACAACTAACCTTTTTAAGTAGAAGGAGTAATTTTTTGCAATAATGAAATACACTGTGGTTAATTGAATCCCAATTGCTTGTCACCACTATCACCATCAGATACCATGATAGACAGTATGTTTATTTAGGTCAGCATGTAGAGACAGGCATGGGCTACAGAAATGTATTGATTGTATGTCACATGGGATAACAGTTTCCCTTCCATCGTTATCTCATGAGATCACTTTCTAACATGTCACACATGTCAAAAATAAGACATCCTAGCTGGGCGGTAATGGCACACACCTTTAATCCCAGCACTCAGGAGGCAGAGGTAGGTGGATCTCTGTGAGTCTGAGGCCAGGCTGATCTACAAGAGCTAGTTCCTGGACAGTGTGCAAAGCTACAGAGAAATCCTATCTTGAAAACCAATAAATAAATAAATAAACAAATAAATAAGACATCCTTATATTGTGTATAACCATAGATAGTATGTCCACATAAATTCTCTTTTATGTGAGTGGCAAAGGAGTAGAAGGAGAATGGAGAGAGAGAGAGAGAGAGACCCTGTGTGCTCAAAGCCACCTGTATCATTGAGCCACAAAGAACTGTTCTGAAGAAAGAGGAAATAGGCCCTGATTATAGTTTGTAGCCTGGGAGGGCAGTGGTAGGAATCTTGTGACTAGAGACGACAATGGTGCCTTGGAGAGAGGGGTAGAGGGAGCAATATGAAAATAAAATTTACAATAGAAGAACAATAATAAAATGAAATGAAACTCTTCTATTATGCCGAGTCCCACATGAAGCATGCAGAAGAACGCGCTGTCAGCTACAAGTGTGGAGTGTTCCCACCAGCTCCCCGTTCCTCAGAATGGGAGCAGCTCTCCTGGCATTACGCTACTGTCATTTCTTGGTAAATCCACGTCATTAGCTTTGATTTCTTGAGCAGAGATTAGAGGTTTAGTTAGGAGAGGAAGGCAGGAGTGGATATTATCTGAGCCAAAGCAGCTCTGGGTCTCACAGATGACATTTTCCTCTTTGCTTCATTAACTTTCAGAGCTTGTTGAGCTTAGCCTGATTCTAATTAATTCTTTTACTGTCCTTTTTTTTTTGAATGTGCATCATTGCTGGCAAACCATATAAAATGAAGAACTCTCTCTAAGGTTTTACCCTTTTAATTATTATTTTTATTGCTCAAATGAAGCTCCAGAATTGCAAATGTTGACATTTTAGTTTATTCTAGTCATTAGAGTTTTCAAAAGGGAAAGGAAAAAGAAAGAAAGAGGACTAGGGAATGGTGCAGGCAGGAGGTGTTGTGGGGCACAAGAAAGGCAGTAAAATTGGGTCTCAACTGTAGAGAAGAGAAAATAAACAGGTTTGTCACAAGCAACCCCAATGATGGGTCTGCCCTTTTGAAAAGAGCAAGAAACAAAATATCCCCACAATTAGGAGACTAATCCCTAGCAATCTCTTAGGCTAGTTAGCCTTTGGATTGCAGAGGGATTCTCACTATCTGTTCGCTCCTTTGCTTTTCTTAAGCAAGGAGCTCCTAACTAATATTCTATTCAGGATTTCATTGTTGATGTTTATTTCCATTTGGATATTCAAACCCTCAGAGTAAATCTGAGAAATAAAACGCAGCCTCAATAAAAAGTAATTGGTAACAAAGTTACTTTGATGATGCAGTGAGTTAAGTAAAAGAAAAAGCCAGGTTCAACAAGCTTAAGAAATTAGCTTTAACTAGTATTAACTGAACAGGTTCATACACACATATTAGTTTGGGTATGTGAATAAATGCGGGAGGCTGTTTGCAGGGGAGTTATAAAATGATTTGAGAAAGATCTACCTTTTGTATTTGGCATCAAGCTTGTAATTTAAGATATATTCAAATAAAAACGAATGCCTCCTATTACCAATCTTCTCCTTACTATGCACTGAAAAGAAGGTTGATTTATAAGCCCATTTTTGAAGTTGAGAGCCTTTTTTCCCTGCAGAAATGCGTTTTAGTTCCCCAGCCACTCACAAAAGCCTATTTCAAACATAATGCAGCTGAACTATAGTAATGTTCTAATAACACTTCAGAAGCTAAATACAAAGCATAACTATGCTTCTATGGAATAATGTATTCATAAATTAAATTTGCATATCTAGGAAATGGTCTTTGATGCTGTGGTAAGAGGGAAGTTGTATGGGAATCCAAGTCTTTCGGGCTCCTTTCATTGGGACTCATGTGCTTGAGCCAGTAGGAGCTGTGGACTTGTAGCTGTTTATGCACGCATATTGGTGGGCGGCTCCTACTTTCCACCTTGCCCGTGTTCACTAAAGAATGCAAGAACAACTGAATCAAGGGCAGGGAAATTGACAATGAGAAAGCCATGTGTCTATACACTGGATGTACACACCTATCACAGTGCACTTGTGGAAGTCAGGGGACGACATCAGATGTCATTTCTTACCTTCTGTTTAATGTATGCTACTACATATGGCAAGCTCACTGGCCCCTGAAATTTTAGGAATTCTTCTGTCTCCACCTTCCATCTTTCTGCAGAGCCACTGAGTTCACAGATATGTGCTGGTATGTCTAGCTTGTGCATGGTTCTGGGGATCCTATCCCAACTCAGTCATCATAGTTACCTGGCAGCAGTTTGTCCTACTGAGCAATCTTGTTAACACTGAAAATTGTTTTTTATTATTTTTATTTATTTACTTATTTCATTATTTACATTTATAAAGGAATAGTTCCCATGTAAGCATAACAAGACAAAGGAAAATGGGGTGATAAGCAAATCAATCCCTTAACAAAGGCAGCGTTAGAGACATAAAGAGGAAGGGTTTGCAATCACAGCTTTATTGCGTAAGGAATGTCCATCTCTCCATCAGGTAGATAGGGGGAATGGAAGAAAAGCATCACTGAAGGATCTGGGTCATTCTCTGCATTTGAAAAAGGGCCAACTTTGCAAAAAGTAGCTAATGGGAATGTAGATAAATCAGGACTTGAATCCTAAAGAAAACTCACATTTAACTGACAGTGTGCTAGGGATGAAGGTGCCAGTCTTCCTCACTGGAAATAACACAATTCTGAATACTTACTTTTTTTCAAGGAGCTGACTTTCTCCAGTTTAAAGTAATCTTTAAAATTAAACACTCAAAGGAACAAAATATTGTTTCCTTTTTTTTTTCCTGAACTGATTCCAAATGTCATCCTCTTGCTCGGTTAGTCCTGGCACAAAGCACAAAACTTATTTTTTAGAGTGTACCTGTTTCTCAGCTCTGAAATTAGTCCCTAAGAGACCTTGGTCATGTGGGAAAGCATTTAGATATCCTGCTGAGAAGCTGGGCCATCTTCTATAGCTGAGCTAATGAACTGATTCTCTACTTGCAGTATTGGCTCTCCACATTGGCGGAGAGACATTGTTGGGTGTCTGCACAGCACACATTAATTTCCCAGCATTACAGACTGATCCAACTCTAAAGTGCTTACTTCCAATTTCCTCTGATGTTGGGCTCTGTTGTTAGCTCCATCCTAATGAAACCTGAGAGTTCTGAGCTTCAAAGTATATCTGCCCTTCTCTTTGAGGTTTTATACACTTCTCTTTAGGATGCACATCTTTCCAAAGAGATCTTTACTCTGTAAAACAAAGTATTTTTTTTCAGTGAAACAAATGATTGTGAAAGACTTGGCAAGAGATGGTGAATTGCATCAGTCTGAATTAAGTCTCTGTGATAGATATTAAGATTTTTGTAATTATGACTCATTAATACATTTTTATTTTATTCTATTTTTTCCTTTGGTGAGAAGAGAATTAGGAAGGAGAATGACACTATTTCTACTTGGGTTCATCCCTATCTAACCATCAAGTGGTCCATGTTTGGAGGGCTGCTGGAAGACAGTCGTCCAGAAGAAAATAAAGTGGAGATTAAGAAGTCTGAGTTTTTACCATACTGTCTTTCGTTGTTGCTGTTGTTAACATTGACTTTCAAAAAGATCATAGTGAGTAGAATGCAGAAATGATAGAGCATTTATGAGCATTTGTGTTTTGGAGGTGACTGAGAGGGTAGAATTTTCTGTTGAGGAAAGCTTCTTCCGGCAGGTGGCTCAGCCTTGTGAAACTGCCAAGCACTTAACAGCAGCCCCTGAGACACAAGGCAATCTTCCATGCTTCTAATGTTTTTCAGACTGTGATATACTGAGAGATAGAAGCTGCCAGAAAATGCCATCAAGAGTGTTGTATAAGTGACAGAAAGACAGTTTGAGTAAGTGTCTGGGCCAGGTGAGCCGACAGGTGGGCCTTCTGCTGCTGGAGAGATGGCAAGGAGCAGGCTCCATGGGAGAGGCTGGGAAAGTGTATCTCAGGAAAGTTGGAACTGGCTCTTGAACCTTCCTGGAGGTCACACGGACAGGGACATTACTAATCTTAGGACAAATGTCTTGCTCTGTATTTCTCCGATGTGCGGTGTATTAGGTGTAATGTGTTCACACTAAATATCATTTGTGAATATGGTACAGCACCCAAATGGAGTCTAGGTTGACCAGAAGGAATGAGTAAACTCATGTCAGCTTTGTGACAGACTGTGAGTTGTAAGTTGGAGCTGCCAGCCTGGCAACCCCAGCTTCTACTTCAAAGTCAGTTGGATGGCCAATTTAATCAAAATGATGTCTTAAATTTTAAAACAAAACAAAACAAAACACAGTAATTGCACTTAGAATGAATCTCATGTTTTCCTTTTTTAAATAACTGTGATTGTTTCAGATGTTTGTAAAACTTTAGGGGAATGTTAAAAGAAATGTGTCTCAGTCAGATGAAATGAGGATTATGTTATAACCTGACTCTAAATGATGCAGAAACACAGTAATTATACTTGATATCCCAGCATCCGTGTGATAACCTAACCACAAAGAAAACTAAGCTTCTATGCACCCAATACACTGTAGCCCTGACTGCAATTGATTTCAAGACCCACAATTTAATTTTAAACTCCAGTCATGTGCGATTTTGCTCTGTATATATTTCCTAAGCAGGACGGATTTGAGAAAATGTAATTGTTTTTTCTCTTAATTTTATTCTGCTGTTTCTTTAGCATGTAGAAGATTACTTGTTGGAAATAAAATGCCACCTCTCCATGTGTTTCCACCCTGGTCTTTATGCTTTTGCTTTCTCTGACTACTGAGGAGATTTGTGAAAATTGGAACTGGTTAAGCCTATTAGTGTACAAGTTAGAATTGAGATTTATTCAAAATTTAAAAGTGTCTTTTCCTTCTATTAAGAATATATGATATTTCATTGAGCATCCTTGGGGTATATACCCAAAAGTGGTATTGCTGGGTCTTGAGGAAGGTTGTTTGCTAATTTTCTGAGAAATTGCCATACTGATATCCAAAGGGGCTGTACCAATTAGCACTCCCACCAGCAATGCAGGAGTGTTGCCTTTACCCCACACCCTCTCCAGCATAAGTTGTCATCAGTGTTTTTGATCTTGGCCATTCTTGCAGAAGTAAGATGGAATCTCAGAGAACAAAACTAAACGTAAAGAGACTATCGATTCCTAGTTGAGCATTTCCTTAAGTTTCTTCCAGCCATTTTAGATTCCTCTGTTGAGAGTTCTCTTTTTTGTCTGTACTCATTTTTTATTGGAGTATTGATTCTTTTGATGACCAATCCCTTGAATGTTCATAGCAGCATTGTTTGTCATAACCAGAACCTGGAAACAACCTAAATGCCCCTCTATCAAAGAGATAAGGAAAGTGTGGTACATTTACACAATGGAGTACTACACAGCAAGAAAAAATAATGACTTCTTGAAATTTGTAGGGAAATGGATGGATCTAGACAATATCATATTGAGTGAGGTAACCCAGACCCAGAAAGACAAATATTATATGTGCTCACTCATAAGTGGCTTTTAGACATAAAGCAAAAGAAAAATAAAAAGCAGCACATAATTCACAATCCCAGAGAACCTAGACAACAAAGAGGACCCTAAGAGACATACAAGGATCTAATCTACTTGGGAATCAGAAAAAGACAAGATCTCCTGAGTAAATTGGGAGCATGGGGACAGTAGGAGAGGATTGAAGAGGAGGGGAGAGAAAGGGAGGGGAGCAGAGACAAATGTATACCTCAATAAAATTTAAAAACATGATATTTGAATAGTGTGAAAACAAAAATAAAAAATGGTGTAGTCATGGGCAATCCAAAATAAGAAGTGGGCTTGGGTCCTGTCTCCTCAAACAAACTAGATGGCAATGGTACAGAATACATTTATTACAACATCAAAATCCAAGGTTCAGTTCATGGGGGAATACCAGTCAATGAAAACCTGGTTTCTGTGGGTTCAACAAGGCATTGGGTCAGGTTAACTCTGTATATTACCTTACATAGTCAAGGGTTGAAAGAGCAGCATCTCCACTAAAGGTGGGTCTAAACAAGATAGTAAGCAATGGTGTCCAAGTTACTATTTAAAAGGTAGAGGGCCTGCCTGGCATATAAGTGACCCTGACTCTAGCCCCTGTCAGGACTTAATCTTGGTGTGAAGGCACAAACCTGGGATCCTATTACTGAAATGTTAAAAACAAAAATAGTAACTTAAAGTCACTAACAGCTACATCACGAATTTGGGGCACAGACACACTCCTTCTACATTTAATAAGCATGTGTGTGTGTGTGTTCATGTGTGTGTATGTGTGTGTATGTATATATAATCAGATTGGGTGTAGGTATATGCTTTATTTTCTTATTTCATTTGAAAGAAATGCATACAATGTCAGCAGAAAACGAACATCAGTGTTACATAGAAATACAAGAATTATTCTAGGAATCAAGAGATTTATTGTTTAACTTCTTCCCTGGTAAAGTCAGTATTGCAAATCTTTTGTACTTTTGTTTTTGGCCTGGTAAATACCAGGATACACACACACACATACACACACACATACACACACACACACACACACACACTGAAAGGAAATATGACCATGACCCTAAATCTCCTACTCTTTCTTTAAATTGATGAGTATTTACAACACCAAATTTTTCAAAAGCCTATAACTTAGGCTTAAATTGTTTGTTATAATATCTTGAATTAATCAGCGTATCCCTATTTGTTTATGAGATAAAAAGGGACAATGATAAGGTCAGCTTAAGACTGTGAGAAATAAGAGCATGTAAGTAGTTAAGTCAACCCAAAATGAGTCCCAACTTAATACTTAATAATTCTGACTGGGTGCCCTTAAGTCTATCTGGAACTAATTAGTAGCAAACGAATCAGCAGCTAGGAACTTGGAGGTGAAGTGTCCTTAAATGTGCAGTGATCAAACTGGGTCCTGTTCTCACATCACTCTGTTATTAGACTCTACTTTTTCCTACCTTATATGAGAAAATGATAAACCAAAGGGTCAACGGATCTTTTCCTCCTGTCTTCCAGCAAGCTAAGTGGCTAGTGAGGATTTGAGCGCAAAGCTCACCATCACACTTTTAAAGATGAAAGGGCTTTGAAAGTATAAGTACAGGGCTATTTTAATCATACAAGAGTTCAAGCAGCTTCTGCTTTAAATAAAAATAAAGTAGGCATTGGGAGTAATACTTCAAACTACCGTACAGAAATTTCCTTGAGCAAAATAACTACAGCATGTATTCAATATATTTTAAAGGGGAAATTCTCTGGTGGAAAGATTGCTTTCAAACTCATTTCAAACTTTTTGGCTTCCTTGTCTGTTTCTTAGGCACTGTTAACCTTCAGTAGTAAAAATTTCTCTTTCCTTAGGCTCTAATACCTTCTTATAGTTCTCATTCAGTCTGACAAGGCATCTATTTTTCCTGCTGCATTATCATTGGCCAATATTTTCTTTCTTAATTTATCCATCATCTTAACTGAAGCAAGTGTGTTTGCATGGACAGAGCATTGGTATAGTGTTGATGTTTCCAGTCTAATCAAATTTCCTCCACCTGTTGAAAATTTCCAAACACATGAAAGAAGTCTCCTTTCCCCACTTGGCCTTAGTTTAATTTGTATTCTACTTCCTGTCACATAGTAATTTATTTCAAATCAGATTTTGCACATATTGTAAGAATTTTGGTCACCTTTTAATACATTGTATCTATCTATCCCCCAATATCTCTCTTTTTATTTTATGTGCATGGATATTCGTGTGTTTTGAGGTGTGAATATACTTATAATGTATTGTGTGAAGGTCAGAGGACACTGGGTGCAAACCTTTAGGTGCCTTCGATCTTTTGGAGGGCAGTCTCTCTCTGTCCATAAACTTCTTCATGCAGGTGAGGCTCACTAGTCAGTGAGCTACAGGGAGCCTCCTGCCTGATTCTCTCTGCCATCTCTCCATTACTAGAATTACAGGAATATAGGAAGGCCCTCACATTTGTAAGACAAGTGTGTTAACTGATGTAGCCATATCCCCAGCTCCTGATCTCTCTTTAAATTGATGAGTACGTCTCAAGTGCTGAGTCTCTGTAATTTTTTCTTAAGATACAGCTGAAACAAAGTGTCTGTATCTTTCAGAATATTGGAATAAATATAATATTGTTTTGGACATATTCTCTTTAAACTTTAAAAATTCTTAAATTCATTGAAAGAAGTTTTTATGATGTTATTTTGTTAATTCCATTTTAGAAAGTATTTTAAGTTTTTAGGCTTTTACTGTGAGGGCATTATACAATCTTGTTAGGTGTTTTTAATCTGTTCACTTCTAATTTATTATTTTCCAATTTGGAGACTATTCTCGAATACCAAAACATCTTACTCATTCATTCCACAAATCGTCCCTAGTAAATGCAAAAGCCATCTTCTATAATCCCAATACATTAACTTCCTAGCCTTTCTGCAGACTACATCTGTGATCAGGGCTGTTATACAAAGCATCTCAAAACTTATTGACTTAAAGCAAAAGTCATTAACTATTCTCATAAAAGCTGATGATCAGAGAGCTGAGTGGGGATGTAGCATCATCTCTTTGCAATTGTGAACTGAGAGAGCATGAAAGCAGGGAACTAGATTCACCTGAGGGCAAGCCCATGTTCATTTTGCATGTGCTTACTATTAAGTAGGAACTCAAGGATAGGCTTAAGGCCTTATGATCATTTGAAAAGTGCTGACTCGTGGGTGGGAACACAGAGAGTACAGTTCAGGGAGGAGGGCAGAATATCTACGACTGAACTTCTCAAATTTTCACACAACTTTCTCAAAATACACTATGAGGGTTTCAATGGAGATGAGAAAACCAGTGGACACTGTGGTCCATTTTTTACCTACCACCAAGTACATTTATTTTTATTCTCTCATTAAAGAGACTTTTCTTTGTACAAATAGAGACCTTTAGAGAAAATCAGAACTGATTAATCTAAAGAGAACTGTTGATGATGTGGAGCTCATTCCTAACTGATACTTCTGCAACAGAAATCTGACACCTAAACTAAGGAGTCATATGGGAAGAAGGGACATAAAGGCTATAAGATTAAGAAGAATAAAAAGTTTTCCGTGAGACTGTACCTTATAGAAATGCAAAGGAGGCAATACTGCTGACACCATATCAGAATGGCTGTCTGAACAAGACCTGATCAAGAAGAACATCTCTAGCTGTTTAAACATTCTTTTTTCATTCATCTTTTTTGTATATTTTATATTGTATTCACTGTCTCTTCTAGTAGATTTTAAGTAATTATAGATCATAACCCTATCAATTTTCTTTATGTATCCTTAACAAATGCCTACAAAACCCTAGTGTCTGGAAGATAAATGTTGAGTAAATGTGGATGGATTTCAATGTTTAAGCCTGCAACCATCGGAGTAGATGTGGGGCGTGTACCGGGCCCATAGACCAATGCTTTTTCTTTACTAGTTTCTATATACTGTGTTTAATTCTTAGTGGTGCTCTTGATGTATATGGCATTACTCAAATAAGGAGTCAAGAACCAACATGGTGGCAGCCTAAGTTGTAATACATTGTTATCTGATGATCTATAAAATAAAAACAGTACATGGTTTCAGTAAATTTAAAACAGGTTAGAGGGGGAATATCAAAGTGTTTAGGACCTGATGTAGTCACATGACATTATTCACCATTCCTAACCCCCCGTCTCTCACTTCCCCCCCAAAAAAGATTTGTTGCAGCGCTTAGACTTAATTTCTAAACTTAGAAAATCTGCCCTAAGTTTTAGGGAGTTGATAAGTCAAACATTCCTCATCTTGCAAGCTTTACCACTGTGGATCATTTGTAATGCTCAGTGCTTTCAGCTTAAATTAGTTTGGCTTTTACCGATCCCTTAATATGCATAATCTGACCCAATATTGAGATGGTCTTTAGAAAGATAGAGTTAAGGGAAAAATAGATATGAAGTGATTTTTAAAGATTTCCCAAATGCTAGCAGGCTAATTTGAAGGACTCTAGCAGAATTCTGATCAGAGTGCAATTCTCTCTCACAGCTGGATCGTACCAGCTGGCTATTCCATTTTAATGTTCCTCGAATAGGAATAAGCAGTGAGGGTGCCAGGGTTGGACTCAAACTGAACTCACCTTTTAAAACAGATGCTGAAAATGAGATAAGGACCATGTAAACAAAAGTATACTCTTTGATTTGTGTATATTTTGATAGATATTACTTGGTGGGGAATTAGGGGAAAGTACCATACAAGAGTACCAAGCAGCTATTTATATTGAAAACATCAGTTCTTCTTATGCATAAAGTCATTTACTTGATAATTTCACTAACTGTTTGATATTCGTAGATGGTATTTTGATAATAAAAATGATGTTTAACTGGAAGCCATAACAAACTGCGTCATGCCATATACAAAGTCAAAAAAGTAGTTGTTACCCTTAAGATGCAAAAATAAATTAAAAAGATAAGGTACACGAGAAAAGAGGGCCCAAAGCAGTGTTTGATTATTGTGTATGCAATAAAGTTTCAACTCTAAGCTCAAAATACATTGTAAAAAACAAAGATCTAAGATTGCTTCATGCCAAGCACTATGCATGTTCCTTCATCTAAATATCTTAATAAGGCATTATAGTTCTTGTTAGGCATACTATTTTAATTTTTCAGAAGAAAAATTTTAGTGATGTGTGTTAACACATCTCAGATTGGACTTTAACAGTATGTGACACTTATTTCTATAATTTGTCATTCTATAACTTATTTGCTAATGAAAGTAAAAGAAATTTAGAAATAAATATTTGGAAACTACATAGTCAATGTCTAAATAATGTAGCTTGATTTGACTCTGTTGCTAGAGGCAGGGCAGAGTTTTTGCCTTTGTGAACTGCCCTTTCCTTTAACATTGGTGCTTGAGCCCAGTGTTCAACACAAATGGCCGATGGGTTTCAAAAAGAACTGGCTATGTGTCCTGATGCCAATATCTGATTCCAGTGACAGTCTCAATTTCCCCCAAATAAATTACAATTATATTTTAATCAAAGTATATCAGATAGTCTCTTTGCCAGTTCTCAAGCAGATGAACTGAAGTACTTAGTGGTCCTTTTATTATTTAATATTTAACTTCTTTTCTGGTGTTGTTTCAAAGTGAATAACCACTAATTCTGTATGAGAATATGCTGGTGAGATTTCAGAAATAGCCATTAGAATTTAAACTACTATACTTATTTATTGCAATCAAAACACAGCAACATACTTTACTCAGAGGGCATGGGGAGGGGAAGAGCTCTTAGAGGGCAGGACCTTCCTGGTGTTGGGTATGAGCGCCAAGGATTCCCTTTCTTTGGTGATGCTCAGGATTTGAGGTGCAGTCCAATGTAGCTGTGCTCAGCAGTGCCCTTAATACATTTCCTAGTTTGACACTTTAATGCAGCTTTCATCTAAAAATATCTTTAAGAGGAAATTAAAATATTTAGCATAAAGATCAGGCTGTGAAAATTATGCTTGAAGCATCTCTTTTTTGTTATTTTTTTCTAGAAAAATTGAAAGTATTTGTTAACCTATACCTTGTGATGTGAGGAAGATTCTCGTGAGATACACTTTCCTAATGACCTCATTAATATTTCTTCATCTAAAGAAAAGATCATTTTCTGACTAAGCAACATAATGTTCTGAATTATGGACTCAGATCTTCCTAATATTTGCTACTCACAGAAGTTTTCTGTCCTAAAGAGAAACACATGTCTTCACAGCAAGTGTTCCTGACAGACTCTATGGCTAGCAAATCCAATCCGTATGAGTTCTGTAACAAATGTTTTTCTTTTTTCTCCCACATAATCTACTAGGGATAGTAAAAGGGGTACATCTGTGTAAGAGTCAGAGTGACAAAAAATGTGATCTATTTGGAGTCTAAAATAATTCATGATGATGTGAAATCCAATTATTCAAAAAATAAGATTGAATGGACACAGAAAAATGTGTATGTTCATTAGGGAAAGTGTGTAACTGAATTAGGAAAAAATAGGGCAAAAAGCCCCAAAACCAAAAAAAAAAAAACAACAAAACAACAACAACAAAGAACCCAGTCAGTTGTAAGAGGAAGAAGAATCATGGTGAGAGACTGGTTTTAACAGCTCAGCCTGTTGCTTGCCAATTTTATTTAAACTTTATCACTCTCCAGATTGGAAAGGTGAGATTCTAATTAGCTCCTTCCCCTCACTCAAGGCTCAGTTTCTCCAAGCAATCTTTGGGTAATAATCATAGCTCTACTTTGATCAAATTCAGGGAACACACAGAGCCAAAAATTAAACAGATGCTTATGAAATTGGCTCCCACCACCTGTTCTCTTGACCCTGCTCACCCAGTTAGTAAAGATCAGTGTTCTTCAATTAGTCCAAGTGATATCAGATATGGCCAACATCTAATTAATACTGGGCAACTGTATCTCATTGCTACAATCTTAATTCTCCCAAATTAATATTCAGTACATATTATACCTCATTGGAAGAATAATAAATTTTCATTCCTTGAAACTATATGTATAACCTTAAAAATAAAAATTCCATGCATTCTAATATTCTCTTTCAAATTTAATTGATCACAACTCATTTGATTTAAAACAAAATTAACTTCATAAAATTTTCAATATATTTTCATAATGTTAAAGAACAACCATAACTCAAATCTTGGTGCCAACAACAACAAAAAGCTAGAAGTGAGTAATCAGGTAGGAGTTCAGCCTCCTTCCTTCATTCTTGCTCCTGGGTTTTGGATACTAGGCTTTGCTACATAGGTCTGGCAGATCTGACGCTTGCCATGGAATTCTGGACATCCTTAAACTCTCCACAATCTTCTTGCCTCAGCTTCCCAAGTGATAGGATTGGAAAATTGTGTTATCATGCTTGACTCCACTTCCCATTTCCTACTAAGGATTTAAATTGATGGGACAGTCAGGAGTCTTTTGTTTTTACAGGTTTCTGTCAATTTTAGCACACATCAACAACTGATGATCATGGGAATGGACTTGGTCAGAGGAAGCTAACATTGTGCTTTATTCAAATGTTTGTTTTTATTTTATTTATAATTAATTTTTAATTTTTTAAAATAAAATATATTTGTTCATATTGGTTTTTACCTTCCTTAGATCTAGCCAGATTTCCCTACCCAACCAACATCATATTATTTTTTTCTCTTAAAAAATTAACACAAAGCCAAAACAAAGAAAAATGTGTGTGCATGCATGTATATGAGTTCCTTATCATAATGATTTCTGCCCTGGGAAGCTAGTTGAAATTCACAGGGTTATTCCTTTGAAGAAACTGATTTCCCCTTTCCCGGAATCTAACAATTGCCAATAGAGTTTTGGCTAGTGTGGTGCTTTGTGTGTCTGCTTTATCTTCTCATTAGTAGAATTTTGTCAGGTTTTAACTTGTACAGATCTTTTGCACACTGTCATGGTCTCTGTGAGTTCATATGTTTATTAATCTTGCTGCATCACAAAAATGCAGTAATCTTTGGAGACATATACCCCAACTTTCAGTCATTTTGTCTTCTCTTCTCTATAGATTCCTGAGTCTTAAAGGGAAGGATATGATGAACATACGCCATTTATGGCTGATTGCTTTTGCTGTCTGCATACTGGCCATTTTGTGAGTATCTGTGTTAATTACCATCTCCTGAAAGAAGTCCCTATTATGAGGGGTTGATGATGCCCTAATCTGCATGTACAGCAATATGATCATGCCATAAAACACCACAAACACTAAAACTGCAGATTCCATTACAAAACACAAACATGAACAACTAAGACTAAATGCTGCTTTTAGAAACCAGCACCCATATCATCACATGTCCAGAGGAAAGCAAGTTTTCTGAAGAACAGAAAAAGGACTTCACAATATCACTGTCTCTCTTCTCAGAGTAGTTGTCTTTAAAGTCTTTTTTTGCTGATGATAGAAGCATGGACTATCTCTTGAATATATATAATATATATATTTCATATATAATACATATATATGATTGATTTCAATATATATTGAAATATCACGAGAAACCATTGTCAAAGATAAACTTATCTGTATTTTGGAGTATTATTAGGCTATTTAAAAGAAAATTATATAATTTGCAAAAGAAAAATAAGGAATATTGTCTTATTAAGTGAAATAGCTAGGTTTGGAAACACAAATAGCACAGGGTTTCTCTCTTAGATACTGAAATTTTTACACACACACACACACACATACACACAGTACAGACTACAGAAACCGACAATAACATTTCTGAAGGAAAAAAGTCAAAGCTATGTGAACAGTGAAGAACAGAAGCAGGTGGAGAGCAGGAAGCGGAGTCACTGTACATCCACTGGAACCCACAATTCACCTCCATATGAAGAAAATAGGAAGAAAGAAAGGAAAAGGAAAACCAAAAATCCATGAAAGACTAATTAATACCATGGAAAGAGCTAAGGAATTGCTCTCTTAATCTGGTGTGATAGAAACAAATGAAGATTCTGATTAAACATTTATCTTTAAGGTGACACGTTATGATCTCAACCTCTGCTTTAATGGTCTAATTAAGACCAAGAAAAATTCACTATGGACTTCTCGATCTAACTACTCAAGTTACAGAGCCAAAGAAAAATACTATATAAGATAGAAAAATAGTTTTGGATAAAGAAAAAGAAAACTGCAATATTGATACATTTCAGGGTTTCTTTCAAAACAGAAAATCTGGGCATGGGAAACAGTAAAATTGACAGTAACGACAGGGAGAAACAGGACCTCATTCCCAGCGTTTCTTTGCCTTTCAGTTGATTTCTGATAAAGTCTTCAGCAGTCTTTCTCAATAGAAAGAAGTTAATAATGAATGTACAGGGGACGAACTGGGGTAAATTCAAGGCCTTATTTCATCTGGGATGTAGGAAGCAAAGATTTATCATAAAAAGAAGATTAAAGCAAAACTGGAAAAGAGGATACAAAAGGTGGAAATTTGACAAAAGTTCAGAAGCCAGAGGTAATAGAAACAAGATGAAAAAACAAAACAAAACAGAACCCAAAGGAAAAATAGAATTTACAAAGTTAGTGCAGGAAGTACCCAATAAATTCACAATTGCAATGGGAAATCTTGTGGGAGAAGTTTCCACCACATCTGTGGGTATTAAGACTTGGATGTGAAGGATTTACCCCTTAAGAAGAGGTGTTACATGTCCCCTGACTAAGACCTGTGTTAAGTATCCTTGACAGATTTCACCTCTCAGTAAAGGTTTTGAATTCCCTTGACTGAAACCCTATGCTAAGTATCCAAAAACATGGCTATATACTAAGAAATTTTCTCTGAAACCTTAAATCTTAAAACAATTTCAGGTGGCTTCCAATGCCAAGACATTTTCTCTTTCTTCCCACAACAAATGCTGACATTTCCCTGTAAATGGTGCTTTTCCGATTGTTAGGACTTCCAACCACGTGTGTGCAAAATGAAGTTAGAGGATGAATTAGAAAGGAAGATGGGAAATTGGAGAGAAAGTATTCATGTAATCCCTTAGAGAAAACCAACTCTAGTATAAATTTTGTGACTTCTGCTCGATTCAATTAAGGTTAATGACCAGAAGCGTTCAGTGCCAAGAGAGACCTGAATGGCAAATGATGCTCAAAGTCAAAGTTACAGGAAGCTGCAGGTTTTGTGAGTGCAAAACAGCAGGTTAGGCGAGAGTGTCAGAAATGCTAAAACATATCAGGGACTAATGCAAACAACATGTAAGGTGAAAGCTGTACTTCAAGGATAGATGAATGAGCAAGGCCGTGAAGATAAAAGGTCAATCAGTTTGGCCACATTGGGACACAGGAGAGGGATGTGCAACAAGTCGAATGTCCTCTCACAGATAACAAGCTTTGAATCGCTGGCAAAATGGAACCATTCTGGGTAGCCAGATGAATTTGGAAAACAGGATATCAGAAGATGTATATTTCCCAGTCCCCATTTAGAGAGGATGCGAAGAGAAGCACTCAAGAGTCAGACGAGAAAGACAAAGCTTGATCTCACACAACAGAGCTTGACATACTCATTCTCCTTTACTTCCGTACCTGGGCTTCCTGTGTGATAGACCACACTGCCTCATCTTGTGCAGTTGCTTCATCAGTGACCCAGTTGTCACTTTCTTCACAGCCTTGGTAGAGAGATACCTTCTTCCTTGTAAAAGTCAAAATTGTTAGCAGTGTTTTTATGAGACACTGCGGCAAAGGAAGACCATTTTGGACTCATGCAGAAATCAAGTTAGGCATATATCTGTGCAGATATATTTGTATATGCCTATAATAGCACTCAATGAGTAAAGAGTTCACAAGTTGGAAACAGCAATGGGGTATATGTTAGGGTTTGGAGGAAGGTAAAGGGGGATATAGTTTAATCATATTATAATTTCAACAATAAAATAAACATATTTATTCTCAATTATTTATGTAACAGGAGCATTGCAAATTTCATGAAATTATAGAGGAGAGAAAACAAATAGTTATAATTCTAAGCACTAAGTGGCACTCAACAGGTGTGAATTCCCTCTATTCCAAACCTCGATTGTTTTTGCCTTTCTATTATTCACAGTTACATGACACTCACCTTCTGTGTGGTAACAGACCCACATTGTGGCCCTTGGTGGCATCGCTGTTTCCACCACAACACATGCTACTGTGTATTATTCTACTCGAGGCTGGGCAGGTGTGGGCCTCTCATAGATTATAGGGAAAGACAATCTCTCCATTTAACTAAAGGTGTCATTATGAACCAGATGGTTAAATAGCTAGCATTAATCAATTACTGGGGAGCTACATAATTTAAAAAACAAAGGCTGTCTGCTAAGACATCCTTGAAAATTTGTATATATGCTGGAATGTGTCTTTCACATTGGGAAATGTATTGCAAGTTTTAATTCACTTAAGATCCACCTTATTATGGAGCTGTTCCACACTAGAACTGTAGTGGCCTTGAGTCCCATGAAATGATAGGAATATAAACTTCTTTGGTTTCTATTACCACACCCTTTGGTTATTTTGTTTCTTTCTTTAATTTTTGAGATTATGGCATTTTTACATCATTTTTCCTTCCATTTCCTCCCTCTAAACCCTTCCATATGTCATTCCTTAAACTCTTTCAAATCCATGATTTCTTTTTTCATTGATTGTAGCTACACACACACACACACACACACACACACACACACACATTTATACCTGTTTGGCCTGTATAGTGTTACTTGTATGCATGTTTTCAATGCTGGCTATTTGGTATAAAGTGATTACTTGGTGTGCTCTTTCCCAGGTGATGACTTTATTTTTTATTTTTAGCAGTTGCTTACAGTTCTTTGTGTATGGTTGAGACCTGATGGTTTTTCCTCCTTCCACTTTCCTGTGTCTATTGTTGTTATTTTCATTTAAATGTATTCTACTTATGAGGTGATGTTTGTTATTTTGCATAATTGTTACAGGGAATAGTTCATATTTAATATATTAGGATCAATGACTCATAACCAAAGAGGTTTTCCTAATGTACTTCCTATTATTATAATAATGATTGTAGTCAAAAGTATATATATATAGTGTTTGTACACTTTTATATAATATATACTTTCATATGATACATGTACATATACATACATACACTCTCTCTATATATATATATACATACATACACAAATATATATATTGCTACCCACAGAGGTCTTAAACGTCTAATCAATCACTAATTAGGAAAATAACTACTGGCCAATCTAATGTCTCATATTCCTTCCTTCATTTTCTCAATTGAGGTTCCCTCTTTCATGATAACTCCCACTTGTGCAGAGCTGACAAAAACCTAACTTGTACAGATGAATTTTAGTCAAGTAACAGGACAGGAATCTTTGCAATTAGAGTATAAATGTCTTGATATGCAATATATATTTTGAAACTCTGTTTCAAGAGAGATGGGAACACAAAGAAGAGGAAAATTTTAAACATCTAAGACTAATAATATCAGAACATGGGTGAAGTTACTTGGTAGCAACCAATATATATACATAGGGACTACCAATATCTCTTTTAATATGAAATAAAGTAGCTTCTTGGCAAAGGAAGGATCATTTAGTCTAACAGAAATAAATGTTTGTCAGAATGATATAAAAGTCTAAGCTTCCAATAGAGGAAAGATTTTGAAGATTAATATTGTGGGGCTAACAGAGAGGCATTTGGCTTGCCTGTGGACACAAAATAAACAGACCTTGGTGGTGAAACCTTAAAGTAACATGAACAGGGAGCTTTAAGGTAGGATTATGATAAAGATAGAGAAATCAATATTGACATCTTAGCCATTTCTAAAGAAGTTTTAGCTGCTTTAGACTGTCTTTCTATAACTTCTCCCACTGACTGATACTCAGAGAATTCTAGTGTGGGTCATGACTCAGATAATCCCACTAAAGCTCGTGGATAGACTTGCACTGAGCAGCTCTGACTTCAAGAGGATCCTAGGAGTAACACTTCATAGATGATGGTAGGCTTTCCTGCATGGTAGAACTTTTAGGATAATGTTTTTGCTTGTTTGTTTTTTGTTTGTTTGTTTGTTTGTTTTGTTCTTAACATCTTAAAATAAACATGAGTTGTTGACATTAATTCTGGGTGAAGTTTTAGCCAGTGCTCTCTGAATTCACTCTGGAGAAATTCCTTCTCCATTAAACAAATATTCTAATTAATGCTGAAAATTATATTTCTCTTCATAAAGTGTTCTGAAAGTTAGATGATAAAATATAGATACTGGGATAGTTACTTTTTCTGTTACTTTGATTTAAAAAATACACAACCAAAAGTAACTGAAGGGAGAAAGGGTTTATTTTGTCTTACAATTTAGGGATTCAGTCCATGACAAGGAAGGAATGAGGACAGGAGTATGAAGCAGCTAGTCATTTTCTGTCCATAGCCATGAAAATATTAGGCATTCTGGTACTCATCTTACTTTTTCCTTTTTATTCAGTCCAGGATCTCAGACCATGGGGATAATGCCACCTATGATTAAGGCAGGTCTGCCCACTTCACTCATTTATATACATATCCAGAGATTAATATAATCTGTACTATCCCTCATAGACACGCCAAGAGACTAATGCAATCTGTAATGTTCCCTATAGAAACAACCAGAGTCTCCTTTGATCTATACCATTTCTCATAGGCATATACAGAGACTAATGTAATCTATAGCATCTCTCATGGACACACTCAGAGGTTGATTCTAGATTTTGTCTAGCAGACAATTTTAATAATCACAGATTATTTATTCCATGAAAATACTATGGATATTTTATCAGGCTAAATTTCTGCCACTTTTTCAGGCAACACAAGTAAGTAAAAATATTAAACATGTTCCATTTGACATTTTAATATTTCTAGTAGTCACAGTAAAAATAAAACATATTCTAGTTTGACTTATATATTTATCTATATATTGTTTTTATATGTATGTATGTATATATGTATGTATAACTAATATAATGTCATCTTTCAACCTTTTATTCAGCTTTTTACAGTTAGAATTTTAGAGTGTGAAGCCTATATCCACTAACCTTATCCATTATCAATTTTACTAGACTCGTTTTGGGGTGTAAAGATGCACATGTCAATGAAGTTACCTAATTCCAGGCATGTTTATGGCTATGGTAGAAGCACAACAGTCTTATCAGGTAATCATCCTTCTTATAATCATTGTAAAGCCAGCATCACCATCGTGGATCACATCTCAGGCTCTGGGCAGTTGACCTTTCGTACCTTTAGTATTTCTGATAAAAAAAAATGTAACGTTAATAATAAAATTTGTTTAATCTAAATACCCAACCTATGTTCATTTAAATGTGCAATGATATAGACATTTGAATCAGTTACTTTACATTTTTCTTTTAATATGTTCTGAGAAACTGAGGTGTCCTTTTTGTGTAAAAACATGGGTTCGGTGGACTCTGGAGTTTTTTGTAGCCACATGTATTTCTTATAGTTCCTGATTAAATAAATGAGGTGTAGGGACTGAAGTTATTTAAATATTTGCTATGTATGTAGTGAAATATTTATATGTTTATGAAGATATGTGAAGTACATGTGAGTTCAAGGCATGAAATGTGGTTTGAGATTTTGTGACTGGGAAAAGGGCGAATTTTAAAGACAATGAATTATAGGAAACTTACAGGATAGCAACAGAACAAAGAATGGAAAGATGACCCTGGTAGGGAATATTATAGACATGGAGAACAATTTTAAAGAACTCTATTAATCACCCTTCAATCATTCTGCTCCATATTATTAACTTATAGTTATAAAAGCATTTCTAGATAAGTTATATATTTAGGGAAATGATCCCTTACTGAAGACATATCTTTGCCATTTAGGATGGTATATTACTCAAAATTTTTATCTGATGTGGACATGGGAGTGTTGTGATACTGGAGGGAAATATAATGTCCTTCTCATGTGCCAAAGCAAGGTTAGTTGGTCATTAAGCTGCTGCTCACCTATTACACATGTCTTTATGTAGATATGGAATCTGTTCTTATATCAGTTACAGCATTCTTTGCTCTCACACAGCATGTCCTTTACTCTTCTGAACACTCTACTGATACTCAGTAACTCAACATATAAGAGAAGAATAAAAAGAAGGATTGGGGGAAGCTGTAGAATGGAGGGGGTGCAGATGGAGAGGGGAGAGAAAGAAGGGAGAAGGGAAACAGAGGAGAAAGTGGAGGGAGAGAGTAGAGGAGAGTGGAAAGAGAGAGGAGGGAGTGGGGAGAGAGAGAAGAAGAAGAAGTAGAAGAAGAAGAAGAAGAAGAAGAAGAAGAAGA
>LOEQ01005822.1:82618-94385 GCA_001685075.1 Bramus lutescens | reverse complement strand
TGAGCTAGCCGTGCGGGAGCTGGGCCAGACGAAAAGCAGGCCTGCTCCCCTTATTACTACAATAGGTGGAAGAAATCTGTGTGAGTGAGCCCCAGCACCTGAAAACTTTTGCCTGGAAGAATCATTGCTACTGTATGCCGGACCCTTCTCATCTGCAGAGAAAAATGTCTTCATAGCGATCTTGTAAGACAGACTTTATCATATCTTCACTTTTCATATGAGGTCATTGGGCCCCAGAAAGAGCAAACTAGTTGTCATAGTTCTCTTAGTGGCAGACCTGGAAAGCGAAGATCTATTCGGCTAGCAGCAAAGTTTTATGCCTTTTACTGTCCTGCTATCTACTTTCCCACTGTCTCCAAAATAATAGTGGAAAAGAAAAGTAATAGGTATTATCAGCCGTCTACAAGGAAATCATTTTGCAAGAATCTGTGATTGAGGATTTTTGAGTATTTATTGAGTACCTCATTTTGGGCCATGAAACACTTTTTAAAACATAGAACCCTCTTTCATTAAATGCATAAAATGAATTTTGAATACAAGTGAATATGGAATATGTGTAGTAAGTACAAGGTTAACAGAGAAAGAAGAGAAATTGGGGGTACTTGAAAGAATAGCAGGAGCTCCTCCCTCTCATGTGTGTGTAAATGTGGGGGCATGTGAGTGTGTGTATGTATGTGACCCCGATGTGTCCTATGTATATAAAAAAGAAACCACAACAAGGATTTATAGGGTACCCACTGTGTGCATGACAAAAAAATCTATTAAGAAATAGAAGGCACAGTGAAATACTGGAATAAGGTGCCATCCTCTGGGTAGGTGTGTTGGGGGGAATAAAAAGGCACCCTTACTATTTACAGGCCTCAGACCTTCAGGGAAAGAAAACTGGAACGAAATGTAGAAGCCACACTAGCAAATTGTTAGCCAGATGTGCTGCCCAAAGGCTGGGATGAAATCATACTTAACTCACTGATCTAGAGTCAAGAGAAAAGAGTTAAGTGGAGAGGCCAAGGAGACAAAAAAAAATGTTTTGGGGCATGTTGTGGGCATGAATACAACCAAAGAATCAACAGGAAATGAATAAAAGATTGTGGAACTGCCTGCAGGGCTCCAGTGAAGCTAAGCTGCTGGGATTTATGCATTTGTTGATTATCCACTTTGTGCACTACCCATAGTAAATATTCAACCCAAGGCAGCTGCCTCTGCCTTTGTACCTTTTCCACTCCTGCCCCCACAGCCAATGTTCTGTCTCATTTATTCCTAAGTTGTGAGCAATCTGAGCAACAAATTATAAAAACAATGCATACACACATAGGGTTTGCTGCTCTACGAAAAATTTACATCAAAATTAATCTGACACATTTAATGATATGCATAATTGTTATTGTGCTGGGTGGCAATTAGGCATAAATTGTAAACAGTTCACATAAATCCTGTAATTAGAATTACTTCCAAACAGTTAAACCAAATTCTTAGTTTCTTTCCTGAGTTTGTCAGCCTTAGTATATTCCTCATCTGCATCCATGTCAGTAGTAAATGAGCTGGCATTAATCACCACCTTCATCCTGCACTTGTTTGGTAAAGCACAAAACCCTGGGGTGGAGTCTCTCCGTCCAGCATCGACTTCTAACTTCCACTCAAAAAGCCACTCTTTTGTACTGTTCTAATGCTGCCTTTTGCTAGCCTCTGGGGATACTCCCATCCTTTCAAGGTTTTCAGAAGGGTCAGAGGTTAGGTCTTTGGTAGTTGTGGTAACATAGGGAGAGTAAATTGACTCTGAATATCAATATTTGGAACTCCATGGACTGGTGTTCCAGAAAATAAAGAAAAAAAGGCTGAATTAATTATCCACACTTCCTTCTCCTACCCTTGATCCCATGAAATGACTAAGTCACTTCACAAATGTCCCCAAGGGGATAGAATATCACCAAAAAGGACAGTACTGCTCCAAATCCAAACCTCAACCCCCTCCAAGTTGGTAGAGACAATGATTGAAATGCCTATGAATTTCAATTTTGGGTTACTTGATTTTGCCATTAAAGATAGATGGTCTAAAAATTCCCAAGGAAGCCAAAATACTTATGGGAATACCTGTCAGTAGATGAGCTGTAAGTCTCAAAGCTAGATGTACCTGTAGATCACAGTCTGCAGCCAATGAAATCTTGTTATTTACCTTCTCTGAACCTCAATTTCCTCATCTGTAAAATTATAATAAAAATCAGAGTCTGGTTTGCAGGACCGTTGGTGAGGATTTCATGGAACCATGTATATAATATATTACCACATTACCTGGAACAGAGCAAAATTTCATTTACCGTTAGATGCATTTGTATTATTGTGACTGTTGCTTTTAGCTGTAGCCTTGGCTTCCTCATTACTGTGCCTGTTCCTCCGTGTGCTTACTTCTGTAGGAAGTAGAACTACAGGAAATGAATGTATGAAATGCTAGTGGTAAAATCTGGAAGGCAAAGTCACAGATGACCTTAAATCAAACAGAACAGCACAGATGGCTCAGACCCTCATCTATATTCCATATTTGTTAGAGGAGGTTGGTGCCGACCTGGAACACAGTGAAGCCTGGCATTTAGAGGAGACCAAAGCCAGACCAGATTAAAACGATCATTAGAAACATCCATTTTGTCTATGGCCATGCCACCCTGAATGTGCCTGATATTGTCTTAGCTCAGAAGCTAAGCAGGGTCAGGCATAGCTACTACTTAGTATTTGAAAGGGGGAATGTTCACTTAATCACCAAAAATGTATTCACTGAACCCTCGGTGTAAGACCCCGAGGGTGCAAGGAGAAAAGGCAAGATATTTTAGAAACTGAAAGAGAATGTAAGTTAATATGTGCACAAGGAAACCAATGCAGAATATCTTCCATACAGTGGAAGCAGCAAAGATAAAAGATGCTCTCCTCTCTGTGTGAGAGGTTCAGGGAAGCTGTGCTTCAGATAAGCAAGCATTGAATTAAAAGCATGAAATACTAAATCATATATTTAAAAACCATGGTGACAATCAAGAGGCCTTTTCTACAATGCAACTTTAATTTTGGAACTTACTTTGTGCCTCTGAAATGCTGTTGATTTCATGGCTTCTCTTTAGGTTACCTTTCCTCCACAAAAATCATCCCTACCAAATTAATATATTAGAATCAAAAACTGATTTATGTTCATGGATTCTGTGGATCAGAAATGGCTTATGTCTACCCCCATGTCTGGGACTTCATTTAGGAAACTTCTATGGCTAACCAGGTCTTGACAACAAAGAAGAAGAATCGTATATCTGCACTCACATATTTGACTGTGTTGGTATCTATCAATTAGTGCCCTAACCATATGCAATTAATGAAAGACATTGCATCCGTTAGATTCCACTTCTCAATAGAAAGAATATCAAAGGATTTATGGATGTGAAATGGACCTTATAGATCTTGTATGGGCATCTCCCCAGAGGCCAATAGCAGGGACATGATAGGACAAGAAAGGGTAATGGGGAAAAAATCTCCTGTGGCCTCTCCATGTGGCCTCCATTCTGGGAACCTTGTGGTATTTAGACTTCTTATAAGGTATTTTAGTGCTCTGAAAAAAAAGTTTGCAGCCAAGAAGGCCAAATAGACACCACTTTCTATGGCCCAAATGTGGAAGTCACTCCCTCTGTTCTCAAAGCTACTGCCATACCCAGAATTTCATTTGTTGGTGGCCATGCCATGTTGTATTGTTCCAAATCATAATCATACTAGATTCAAAATGGAAAACATTAGTTCTAACTGTTGATGGTAAGAAATTAATGAGTTTATGAACATTCTTTAGACTCTCCTAAGTTGCCCATCTAGCAAATCAGAACCATTGACTATTCATCCATTACTAAGTAGGGAACGAAAATTCCGAAACTATTTCTAATATATTTTGAGAACTTATTTTGGGACAAGCACAGAAGTTCCAAGAGATAAACATGAAAAATATAAATATATAAATTATTTCATAATGACCATTTTGCTATGTGATTATTATAATGACATTAAAATGTATGTATAGGGAAGGTAATCTAGATGAGATATTCAGCAAATATACAGCTGGTGGTAAATTTAAGGAAGGAATAGAAAAAAAGAACTAACTGTATCCAGGTCCAGTAAAGAGTATTCTAAGCCAAAGGAAACTGTATGCAAATGTTCTAAGGCATAGAAGAATCTGTAGATTCAAGAAATAGAAGTAAGGTCCCAATGTGGACAGAGCACACATACAGAAAAATAATGATACAAGATAAGGTCAGACTGGTAGATAGGGCACAAACATGTAACTATTGAATAGGTCCCTTGTCCATTAGCCTCTCTTCTCTAATTAAGCACTACCTTTATTTACTTTAACACTACTTGCTGTCAGAAGGGCGATTATTTCTTTCCATGAAGGAAAAATAATAAAGATAGGAGGAAGTGTGGTTTCTGCAGAAATAGTAAAGTGGAGTCAATATGATGACAACATTTGAGCAGCTATTAGATGCTAGATGTTAGGTATCAGGGTCCAAAGCTTCTGTAAAGCCTTTACATAAATGAATATGTAAAACAAATTGGTTCAGAACATTTTTTTTTGCCAGCAATGATGGTGAACTAAAACCCCAGCAAAACAGACAGCTCAGAAACTTGTCTCCCATTTTTCTAGCATCTGCTTTTTAAAAGACTTCCCAGTGATTTAGACAACTTCTTGACTCATAGTACTTTACTATATCAAGAGAGGGCCCAATGACATCCACAAATGGTACTGACAATTATTTTTAAAATAATAATTAGCATATGTCAGATACCTGTCATGAGCTATCATCTCTTTTTATGCTCTTGAAAGCCTTGGGAGATAAGGTGATGATAGTATTTTCATTTTCCATATGAAAGATTTGAAGGTCAGAGAGGCAGGTTACTTAGTTGTGCAAAACTAGTGTAAGTAACAGGCCATCTTTTTAAAGCATTGTTGAATACTTTAATTATTCTAGATAGAAATTATTGACTGAGGTTTCTGTCCTGTCCATTCCCACAGTCGTTAAGTCCCAAAGAAATCACACAAAGGTCTACATTAGTTATAACCTGATTGGCCTATTAGCTTAGGCTTCTTATTAACTCTTACAACTTATATTAGCTCATTATTCTTGTCCATGTTAGCCATGTAGCTCAGCACCTTTTTCAGCGAGGCAGTCACATCTTGCTTGCTCTGTGTCTGGATCAGGACTACAGACTGCAGAATCCTCTTCCTAGAATTCTCCTGTTCTCATTGCCCCACCTCTACTTCCTGCATGGTTGCCCTGTCTGTGCTTCCTGCCTGGCTACTGGTCAGTCAACATTTTATTAAACAAGTACAAGAAACAAATGTTTACAGGATAAAACCATTGTCCCACAGCAAGCACTAAACAGCTAGGTACCTGAAAACATGCTACATACAGTGCTTCTAAAAGTGAACAGTTGTATGTTTTCATTCTTGTCCAGATGCCTGGCTTCATAGCGACCAAATGTTGCTTTTGTAAATGCATTTCTCCTTAGTAAAGACATTGCCTTCTTATCCTTATTAAGATTTGTTCCCCAATAATTTCCAGTAAGAGTTGAGCCCCTAAATATACAGAGTACCAATTTGAACTTCAGGATACTATAGCATGTAATGTGCCTCCCTAAGTACCTTGAATAAAGTGATATTCATGAAACAGCTTGCCTTTAATAGATCTCCTTACATGATCTCAATTGAGCCCTGGCTGAGGCATTAAAAAAGAAGAAATCCAATTAGCTGTAATTGTTGTACTGCATACATGGGTGTGTTGCCTTCTCATTGGCAGATGGAAGCTAATCTGTCATGGAAATGGTGACTTAACTTTCCTACCTGGACATCTTGTCCCATTTTCTTCACCATACTTCTTTTCCCCAAGTGTAGTATATAAGCTGCATATGTCTGAAACCTAGAATTCAGAGTAAAGAATAGAATTCTCAGGAATTGATGATCTCCTCAACAGAGAGCAGTTCTATTCCCAGAAAGTGACAACACTTGATTCTTCCTTGTCTTGATTTAGTTGAGCAAATGTTAAGTGGATGCTGGCTGAGTTTGATTCTCAGTAGGTGGATCAGTTAACAGAATGAAAAATTCACAAGAGACATTCACAAAAACACAGGTTTTATGCCCAGAGTTCATGATTACATTGATATTGAACATTTTTGTCAGATAAAGCACTGTAGCTGAAGTCCAAATAGATAAGAGAGAAGGATCTTGCCCTTAGAGACTCAGTAACTTTTCTTTCAAAATGAAGTCTTCTTGTGTCTCAATAGGTTTCCATGGTAGTCTCTAATATTGGGTTGGTCCACATATTTTCCTTTAAGTTATTAATCAGGGAGACCAGTTATTTAACCAAGAGACCATAGATATCACAAAATCCATCTCCCCTTTTTATAGCTCTACAATTAAGTGTTTGTGTGGGAAAGTCCTTCTGTGTATGTGTTGCTTTTATTGGTTAATGAATAAAGAATCTGCTTGGGCCAAGACAGGGCAGAATAGAGCTAGGCAGGAAAACTAAACTGAACACTGGGAGAAAGAAGGCGGAGTCAAGGAGAAGCCATGTAGCCTAGGCCAGAGACAGATGACCTGGAAACTTGCCGGTGAGGCACAGCCACGAGGTGATACACAGATTAACAGAAATGGGTTAATTTTAGATATAAGGCTAAGCCAGAAATACGCTTAAGTTATTGGCCAAACAGTATTACAAATAATATAGTTTCTGTGTAATTATTTCAGGACTGAGCAGTTGGGATTGAATGGACAGCATTACTACAACAAAGTATAAATATTTTAAATTCATCTTTTGTTTTGGGTTTATTTGGGGGGGAATCTCTCTATGTAGTCCTGGATGTCCTGGAGCTCATTAACTAGACCACGCTGATGTTGAACTCACAGAGATCCATCTACCCCCTGCCTCCCAAGCCCTGGAATTAAAGGTGTGCACAATTATAACCAGCATTAATTTATCTTTTTTGCACATATGATGCCATTAATATATAATATGTAATAACTATATTGCATATAATAGATTGTGAAGAGCTCTATACATAAGCATACAGAGCTGACTTTTTCTCAACTGTTGCTTATTTTTGGATATATTATAGTCATATGTGTGCATGTCTTTAATTCATAGAACCAGTCACATTGCTTTAAATACTTTTGTGTGAATGCTCCTGAAATAAATAACCAGAAATAATTTTAATCCTTGGGCATTTTCATCTCTTTCACTTATATTGTTGCTTTGAAGAGGAAGACTGGGAATTCAATTACATTCCATTGTTTTCCTTCTTCTCACGTCTAAGCCACGTTCTCTGAAGAAGAGTAATCTATAGTTTTGTCTTCCATTGTCCAAGGAAATTGTCTTGGATACTTCAGGGTTTTGAGTTTTCCTCAGTTAATAAAAACTGAGTTTGATGCTAGGTAAACTATGGGCTCAAATTCAAATTCTTGTATCAAAACTGTCTAGAAGGATACTATTGACCTCTCCATTTTGTTGGTGTTTTCAGTATGCATCATGAATCAATATAATTTTCTAAATTTATTTGACCAGGTATGTATGTATGTATGTATGTATGTATGTATGTATGTATGTATGTGAGTATGTCATTGTATCAATTTTCTCAGAGCTACCTTCACATCCTTGTTCCTCAGGGTGTAAATGATAGGGTTAAGAGCAGGTGTAAACACTGTGTACAGAAGAGAGAGCAACTTAAATACACCTTCAAACTGAGGCATGGATGGGAAGCCATAAACAATGCCCAAAGTCCCGTAATAGAGACTGACCACTGTCAGGTGGGATGAACAGGTAGAGAAAGCCCTCTGCTTCCCTGTGGTAGAAGGAATCCTTAGAATGGCACAAATGATGTGAATATAGGAAGCCAATGTCAGTAGGAAGGGAGCAAGGGCAAATAAAGAGGTACATATGAAAGAAGTCATTTCGGCTACTTGAGTATTAGTGCAGGCCAGTTTCATGATGGGCTTCAGATCACAGAAGAAGTGGTCAATCTCATTGGCAGAACAAAATGTTAAACGAAAAATGAAGATCATGAGCAGGATAGGTGCCAGAAATCCAGCCAACCAAGAGGCCACTGCTAGCTGGAAGCAACCCCAGAAGTCCATGATATTGGAGTAGTGAAGTGGGTTACAGATGGCTATATATCTATCATAAGACATTACAGCAAGGAAGAAGCATTCTGTTGCCACCAGGGAAGCAAAGAAATAGAACTGACAAGCACAGGCAAGGAAGGAGATAGGCACATTAGCTGATAACAATGTCCTCAGCATTATGGGCTCAATGGTTGTAGTGTAGCCAATCTCTAGGAAAGAGAAATGACCAAGAAAGAGATACATGGGTGTGTGAAGAGAGCAATCAGCTGATACCACAGTGAGAATTATCAAGTTACCTATGAGAGTCATCACATAAATTGTCAGAAATATCCCAAAAAGAAGAAACTGAAGACCATGGAGATCCCCAAAACCCAAAAGGACAATTTCTGAAATTTGAGTCATATTTTCTTCTTCACTGATAGCCATGGTTTAGATCTAAATGGGTAAAAAAATTGAGAAAGAACAATTGATCAAACACTATTTTAGAAAAAAAAATCAAAGTGCTGAGAGGTTTATTCTTAGCAAGTGTAATTGGCTTCTCCAGGATTCTGATACCTAATGTGTTTGAGCACAGTCTTCAAGGAGCTATTTGAAGAGTTAATCCATGGCTTAAACTGCCCTGTGGTATTTAGAATCTGACTATGACCCATAGATATTCACATTTCCAAACATTTAATTGGGAAACAGGCCAAAATGTCCAATCCTTGGAGATCTTTGTTTTTCCTTTCTTCCATCTTTCATTTTTTAAACTCATCAATAATCTTAATCATTAATAATCTTAGTCATTTGTATATAAAATGAACATTTAAAAAATCATTCCTGCTTTATAAATTCCACACCAATTAGTGTATGTATATTGTGTTTCATCGTAACAAAGGACATCTAGACCTTAAAATCTGTTTTGATAACAAGTCAGCAAAATCAGTAGAGGAGGAATAGGGGAGCAAAATTTAGCTACTGTCAACTGGGAAGCAGTATAGAATAATGGAAAGAGATGCACCCAGACGCATATCAAAAGTCTGCCACTTTTACTAGCTGTGTCCCTTGGGACAAATTGCACTCCTTCTTTGACCATCATTTTGAAGCCTAGAAAATAGTATATTAATTTTATATATCACATTCTACATAACTACCAGTTCATTTTAGGCACCTGAGATATTCAACAAATATGTCTCTATTATGAGCCAAAGTTGCTTAGAATTAAAATACTGAAGAAGTCTAGCAAACAAGGAATACTCTGCATTTTCAGGAATTAATACTCTGGTGACATGTAAAGACCCAAAATAAAGGAAGGGTTCCACAGAAGAATTTTGAGCTACTCATGTTGAGTGTAGAAACAAATACACAGAATAGGAAATACACTATATATTTGTGTGTGAAAAAAATGATATTTTGCCTTCTGTGGTCAAGAAAAGGCTTAAAAACATGAGACCTAGGAAATGGAAAGAAGGTAGTAAGACAGTAAGGCAAGCATTGGAAGTGAGGATAAAGAGGAACATTCTAAACCACGTGCTAGGCCTTGAGTCAGGAAACAATGGCTTTTAGAAAGCTAAACTAAACTAACGAAAGCTAAAATAAACTAAGGAAATGAGAGAGGAGAGAAGAGAGAGGAGAAAGATGGGGCAGAAAGAGTAGGGGGAGAAGAAGAGGAGGAAGAGGAAGAGAAGGAAGAGGAAGGGAGTATGGCAGATTATTTAGTTTCTTATAGGTCCTCCTAAAAAAGAATATATTTAAGTGCTGTATGAATCCACGGGAGGGTGTTAAGTAAGTTTTATCTCATGTGTAGCTTTAAACACTTGATGCTATGCAGCCAATTAATTAGAATAAGAACTTCATAGAGTAACCAAATTAAAAAACTATTCATTGGACCATGTACGAGCCAATAGAATACCTGATTGTCAAAAAGATAGGAAGCAGACAAATTTATATGTTTTGGAAATAATAAGATTTACTAACATTAAGTATGAGGAATACAGAACAGGTGAATGATCGGAAAGGACTTATGAATTTTTGGTTTGAATAACTGGTACCATTTACTTAGATGGTGAAATTTGTGTGGAGGCAGTTTCAGGGAAACATGCATGCACCTTGTATTAAGTCTGAGTTGTGTGTGAGAATTCTGTGTATAGAGGAGTACACAGCCACTTTGTATGTAACCCAGAAGTGAGGGCAAGGTTGGGATATAAACGTAGAAGTCCTCTGAATATGGATAATAGTCAAGGAAATTGGACTGAAAGACACAACCTCAAGAAGGACTATAAAGTACAGAAGAATACCTAACACTGAGCTTTAATTTTCTCTTTCATTTGGGTCAAACAGAAAAGAAGGAAAATGAGAAGGCTAAAAAGGAGACGTCAGAAAGATGAGATTGAAACCCAGGAAGAACTGAATAGGAAGAGTCACCTTACAAGACAATTATTATGCTTAAAGTTGTAAGATTGTGAGGGTAACAGATTAGTCTCTCAATCTGGTTACTGGGATAACTGATTTATGAGAGTCACAGAAACTGAAGAGATATGGGGGAATAGGTTAGTAACTGTAGAGAGTTAAGCATTACCCTACCTTTTCTATGCCGGTGAGAATGACCCATTATAGAGGAGATGTTGATGACGCATAAATAAAGGAGGCGTTCATCTGGGAGAGTGGAATTTTTCAGAAAGTGAAAGAGAATGAAATGTAGAGCTTAATTGAACAGGCTGCCTTTTGATACAGAAAGGTACCTCTTTATTATGTTTTGAATCAAGGGAAAGGCCACAGAAAACAGTTGCTTGTTAAATTGCTACATCTAATCTTAGGGAGATGTCTGAGTTTGTGTCTGTTGTTTCCTGTTCTTGTTGTTTCAGTAAAGTATGATAGGTCATTCTGTAATGGCTGAGCGAGTGCATGTGGGAGGCTTGAGGGCAAAAGAAAGCTGTTAAACAGGCAGACCTAGAAGTGAGACTCTATGTTATAACCTAGTAAAACAAATTCCAACTCCTGGAGAGTATCGAGTGGGTATTTGATATTTAAGATTATGACTTTAAGAATGGATAGCTGAAATAAGCCCATTTACTTATGACCCTTGATGAACTAAGTGGTTTATCTTTGTAGAAAACTAGCTTCCAGAAGTATTCTCCATGCAGACCTGAACATCATTTAGACAATTGTTTAGTATTTGGGTAACTTTCACAGAAATAGGTGGTAATAATAAATAAAGCTGTAGTTGACAGTGTGATGTGTTGGGGGAGTTTGGGGGGGAACATGGATATGATTACAATGTGATGCATGCATCTATGACATTCTCAAAACATAAATGAAAATATATCATTGTAAAAGGCCTTTGGCAATGCTTAGCTGCAGAGATACAGAAAAAGATAGTAGGCTAAAAGCAGTCTGGGGCTTTGCCAGGTTTAAAATAATGGAAAAGATGAAAAAAGAAAATCAGAGTAATTACAAAAAATCAATTATACTGATAAATGTCAAGTCTCTCTTTCCTACTATTGATTATTAAGCCAAAGGATTCTTAAGAAGAAAGGACTTTTAACCTATAATTTGAACAAAGTCTTCATTTTCTCGCTGCTAGAGAAGATACAGACAAGTAAAGTAGCTCATAAAATCTCTCTCTCTCTCTCTCTCTCTCTCTCTCTCTCTCTCTCTCTCTCT
>LOEQ01005822.1:46146-56881 GCA_001685075.1 Bramus lutescens | reverse complement strand
CAGAAGTCTCTGAGGAAGTGACATTAAAACCTGGAATCTGAACAGTAAGGAACCAGCTATATAGACATCCAGCATGTAAACAGATGCTTGCCAACGGTCAGAAACACAGCGCAGAGTGTTTGCATCTACAGGGACCACTGCCTGCAATTGAAACTATTGCCTAAGCAAAGACTGATGAAGATAACAGCATGTGGTATATTTGGTCTCCTACATGTAAACATTTCTGTACTTAATCACCACCTTTCTTCTTTGAATGTCCCTAGAAATCATCAGCATCCACTAGCCCTGTTTCTGCACTTATTCAGAGTGATCCAAGCTGGCTTTGCTGGTTGGGCTCTTTCCAGATGTTCCCTTGGCAAGCACAGAAAAATCCATGTGTCACAACAGGAAAGCCTCTGGAACTAAGGTCCAAGTCCTAATCCTTCCCCATTTCTACCTGGGGACTTGGCCATTACTCTGTAATTGGCAGAATCATTAATATAACAAAAACTTCTGCCTTCTTGACTGGTCTCATGAGAATCCCAAAAACAAAGCCCAGAGCATGAGCAGCTTTGACATCTAAGGTGGCTATAGCAGTAAGCAGAGCCATCACCAATGGGGTATTTTCACTGACTCATACCAAGATAGTATGGGGACTTGTACTTTCCACTGAGATATTTTGGAAATAATTGTAAGAATAAAATTGTCTGTGAGATATCTTGGCTTATACCATTTTTATTTAAAATTCATCCTTGTGCATATTAGAAATCTTAGCCAAAATTAAAATATTGATCATTCCCCCAAGTGTAGGAAATATAGGATGATGTTGATAATGGTCAATAAAGATGATAGTAAGAATACATTTCATTTTATGTTCTGCCATGTCACCTTGTTTATCCAACCACTTAGTCTGATTATAAACTACAGATCACTTTAAAACTTCAAGGATTTATTTAATTAGCTTTTATGTGGTCAACAAAGTTTGCGCTGCTCAGTTTTCTACGAATACATTCTCACATCTGGAATCTCTGTGGTAGCTGGTTACCTTGTCCTATGCTTTTCCATTTGTGTCAAACCACATTGGGTTATGAAAGTATTGCTTCCATATTTATTGTCAATTTTTCATCCAATGAATGTTTATTAAACACTCATCACATATTTTTCATTTTACTTGGAACTGGGAATGTGAAATCAATATTAGGAACCTCTACATATACTCAGTTCCTGCTCCCTACAGTAGACACATCTGTATTTGTATGATCATGCATTATACCCACAGACATCTTTCATTTGAAATGCAAAAAACAGCTTTAATCTTTCCTGGTGGGGACCCATTAAGAGCGTTTGTAGAAAATATCATTAGTATGTTTCAAAGGCTAAAGCTATTGATTTTAAGGCAAGAAATGTATTTGAATAGTAGACTTTATAGACATCTCCCTTGTGGACAGATTCATTTAATTGTAGTGCTTAGTCATGCAGAATTTCAGTCATTTTAAGTAGTGAAATCATCCTTTTTTCAAGTTAAATTGTAGTACTTTAGGTGTTATTTGAACTGGTTTATGAGCTTCTGTCATGGCATGATGGGCTGACTGCATGGACTGAAGAACGCTGTCCTCAGATTTCATTATCTTGGGGGCATCACCACCTCATGGGCTAAAATGAGTCATTTTGTTCACTGCATCTGCAGCCTTTGTCGAAATGGACGTTATGGGATAATCACAACTTAAAGGCTAACTCATTAATGCTTGAGATGAATGAGGTAATGTGTCAGCAGACCAAATCAGTGCCCAGATCTCTTCAGCTAGAGCTCTGTATCTCTTTCCCAGGTTGCGATGTAATAATGGGAATGTCTTTATCCATTGTTACTGCCTGTCTACATCTGAATGATGTGGAGTTGATACCTTCTAAGCACCCATGTACTATCAATTCCACAAACTCCAAAGGTCTCACAGAAGCCAGTAGCAAAATTCTGATGATACCAATAAAGTGTGTAATTTATAAGGATTCTACTCACACACCAGTGAGGCTTCAGAGGTGCTTACTACGGTGTGCAGCACGATTCTGTTTGATGGAGCAATGGAGTAAATTCATTCTTTAAATTGTGAAGGTTGTGAATTTATGGAGAGCTAAGAGTATTTCCATCTTCTCATTGTGGAAGTGGGTGACTGAAACGTTAATTTGTTTCTCCATCTGTACAATAAATTTTGGGAGGACGTGAGGAACAGGCTTGATGACACACAAATGTGCTTCCACGTTTCCGTATTGCTGTGCTGATGACTTGATCAAAGAATTACCTGTACCAGAGGACAGACTAGAAGGCCATCTTTTAACCAGTCTACAGGGAATGAGGCCTCTTTGGAGCATGGAACACAGAAGTTTTACTGTCCTTCTTGAAATGGGTGTCCTTATTTATTATGATGTCATCTTTGCCATTTGCTCTACCAAATTAAATCATCTTCTACTTTTTTCCCCTGGATTGTAAATGGGCACTGTGTAGCTCAGAGATTACAATTTAAAATTACATATATTTAAAAGATTTATTGAGCTAGTCTGTACAAAGAACTGTGATAAGTTCATTCACACAATTTTGTGTTCTTTCTGCAACTACCTATGAGATAAGTACTGTTTTAATTCCTATTTTGCAGATAAAGGAAGGGAAGTTCAGATAGAAGATTGCACAGTTCATATCTAATCAAGCCAGGAATGTTTTCAAAGTCCTTTTAACTCTATAGTTTACCCTCTTTTGCTTGTAATACATAGATACAATGTTATAAGAAGACATCTGGAAAATCAGTTCAGTCCTTCTCTTTAAAACAAATGATTCTCAATTCTAGTGGCATATTTAAATCTCCGTGGAGTTTAAGGAAAGATAATTCTTATCTTCAGATTTTCTTGGGAGTGTTCTGGACTAATAGCTATTTTAAAGTCTTATTTTAAAGGTTTTGGGGGTTTCATACACAAGAACTGTATTGATATCATTTCCACTTCTGCTCCTCCTCCCACTCCCCCCAAGTCCCCTGACTCATTCTCAAATTTATGGCCTCTTCTCTAATTACAGTTGATATATATAACAACTCTGTGTGTGTGTGTGTGTGTGTGTGTGCATAGACAAAGTAGGATGGTGAAATTAAAACAACATATTTTCAGCATTTGATAGAGCTCGGTTTGAGTTCTGGAGTCAATGTTGTATCTCTATATATTGATTGAAAAGATAATGCCAATTTTTCATGTTCACATTATGTAGAGGTGCATAAATATATAATATTTAATGCTGTTCATATGTACACATTATTATATATAATCACATTATTATGTAATAGCACAGTGAAATTTCTTTTTCTATACAATTATAACTTGTTACCCATTAGCCACCCATTCTGCTTCTGTCTGTGTCCACTTTCTCTTGCCTCTGGTTACCACCATTTTTCTTTGGACATCTAGAGATCGACATTTTAAAATTCCACGTGTAACTGATAATATGAAACATTGTCAGTCTTTGCTTGGCTTGTTTTCTTTTAAGATCATGATCTCCAATTTCATGCAGCTTGTTATGAATATGAGAATTGAAATTTTGTGGCTGAACAGTATTCTATTATACATGTGTACAGTTTTTATCTGTTAATCAGCCTAGGCTGATAGATTCTTCATGACCTTTCCACACCCCCCTCTATTATAAATTGTGAACTGTGCTCTTACAAACCTTGGATTATTGATGTCTCTTCAACATACTGACTTTTATTTCATTTTAATAAATACCCACCAGTGATATTTGTGAGGTTCTATTTTAAATTTTGTGAGGGACCACCACAGTGACTTCTATAATGTTTGTATTAATTTGTGCTTCCACAAATAGTATATAAGTCTCCTCATTTTTTACGTTCTTGTTAGCATTTTCTGCATTTCAATTATCTGGGATTGTCCATTCTTACAGAAATGAGGAATATTTTATGCTCATAAATTTTCTTTTGGTCCTTAAAATTTATTTATTAACCCTGTATGAAGACTAAAATTTAATAACATTTCTCAAACATGCCAACTAAGTGTGTGTGTGTGTGTGTGTGTGTGTGTGTGTGTACAGACAAAGTAGGGTGGTGAAATTAAAACAACATAATTTTCAGCATTTGATGGACCTTGGTTTAAATACTGGAGTTAACGTTGTATCTCTATATATTGATTGACAAGATAACAATGCCAATTTTTGTATGTTCACATTATGTAGAGGTGCATGTGTTTGGGGGGGGTACATGTACATGTGAGTATATTTGCAGGCCTGAAGTTGAAGATGAATTGGCAGACAATGTTTCTGAATGTACTGAAGTTCACTGGTTCTGGTTAGTCTATCCGAATTGTTCAGGGAATCCCTTGTTACTGCCTCTCAGCTCTAATATTATAGACAGTCATGAGACATACCCGGGTTTTTATATAAGTGCTAAGGAATCTAAGCTTTGTCCTAATACCTGTATTGCAAACGCTTTACACATTGAACAATTTCTCCAGCCACGTGAGTTATTTTCCTATTTCCTGTTCACAAGGGGCATGATAACTCCTAATTTCCCATTTCTTAACAAGACATAAAGAAGACCTTGAGTCTCTTCCTCAATTTAACAATGAAGTAACATCCTTTACACAATACTTAAGCACTGTTACCTTTGCTATGGCATCTTGACCATCAGTGAAATGATGGTCTTAGACAAATCCAAGGGATCTTATGATACAAAGGGGATTTCAGAGATGACTATAGGTACCATCATATCCCTACAAGGATATGTGGCAGAACAACCTCAACTTCAGTTTCAAAGCTATGAATTTTTTATATGAAGGATATTGTTTCTGTTTCTTTCATACAACATCTGCTTGTCCCGAGTTTGTCTAGTAGTATTATGACATTTCCTTCATCAACTATGCAAGTATATAAAAGTTTTTTCTGAATATCAAAAACACTGGAAAGAAATATAATGATATTCACAAGGCGGCCAAAGGATTCTAAATGTTCTGTAATGCTTAAGAGTGTGCTGTGTAATTCTCATGGCAAAAGTGTCTCAACTTAAATGTCAACAACACCTTTTTAGAGAAATAATGGTATGCAAGCCGGGTTTAATATTCTGGCCTTTCCACCACGGTGGCTGTTATCTACCATCACCCACCTCCTATTGAGCTGCATTAAAAGGAACTCTTAGACCATTTATGAAACAGGCACTCCTGTGTCTTTGCTGTTAAAAAAAAAGGTAATCTTTAACTTTAGAGAGTCACCAATATGATTGGAAAACATGCAATTGCAAGTAACAGTTAAGAATATTTATCAAGCACGATACCAATTAATACATCCATCCATCCAAAATGGAATATTTACATTCTATGGTCTAGATCATTATTCCAATCAATTATTTATAATAATGTATTTTACTTAATACAACATTAGTAACAGAAAATGTCCAGTAAATAGCATTTATGATTATAAGAATATAATGTAAGTAAAAGTATTTCTCTCTATGGGAGTAAAATAGTTTTATATATGTTATTATCTAGAACCATAAAGTAAAATACAAGCCTTAAATGAGAAAATATTGTAAATTGTCTTATTTACCTTCTAAACAATTCTGTCATTTTAGTTTTACTATATATTCAAACTTAATATTTGGCTATTGCTCTATATAGTTGTTTTAAGGTCATGTTTGGTAAAAACATAATACATTTTGGTATTTTGAGAGAAAGACAGCATTTTAACAACATCACAAACTAAGTATAACTAAGTTATAATCATAGTTCACTTCATTCAATAATAGCAGAATTCCATTACCAACATAGAATTACTACCACTACTGCACGATCAAGACATTAAACTCCCTTTGGTTGTTTCCTAAAGATACTTTTGATTGTTCAAAAAACATCTGTCTCAGTCATTCTAATATAAATATACTGCTGTTTATACAATGTATGTGTCTAAAACTTATGTTTTTACAAACTCTAAGAATTCTTGTGGGTTACAGGAAGCTGAGCTGAAGGATTCACCTTAAATAGCTCAGATAAACCTCTCTCAATTCCCTGGTCCTGAAAAGTTTCTTCTTTCTAACCTTCACTTTGTCCTCTGCTCTGCCAATGCCTTGCCAGGCCCAAGACACACCTGACAGTTCCACACCACAAATTCTAGACAGGAGTAATCAGTTACCAAAGGATGTGACCAACACCCAGCTTTCTCAGGTCCCCCAAGAAAGGCTTTGATGCCTCAAAAAAGCAGAAAGTAGTCTTGAGAACCCAACGTCCCAATCACCTCAACCTGCCATACCTAACTCCCTACCATTGTATTATAAGAGAAAGGCAGGAATGTTGTAAAAGTAAATCTTCTGGCCTGGCATGTAACCTAGGTACCCTGTCCCTTTAAGAGACCAGCCCACCAACCCCGAATCTCCTCCTCCCACCAAGGCAAGAGGATCTGCTGCTTCCTCTCCAGTCAGCTCTCTGTCCTCCTTCTTCTGTAGAGACAGCTTTTGCCTTTCTCTCCCCTTCTCCCCTCCCCCTTCTTTCTTCTCTTTCTCTTTTCTTCTCTCATGGCAACTAAATAAACTCTATACCCCCAAAAGAATATAGCATATACCAAATTGAAAGAAATATGAAAATGTTGCAATTGCATAAATATGGCTTGTGATCACAATTGACTTATAGTAGAAACCTATAACAGAAAGTCATCAAGAATATGGTATATACTCATAAGAGGATACTAGCTATAAACAAAGGATATTGAGCCTATAGTTCATGATCCTAGAAAAGCTAAGTAACAAGGTGAACCCAAGAAAACCATATATGGATCCAACTGGAAAGTATAAATAGACAAGATCACCTGGCAAAATTGGGAGCATATAGGGAGAAGAAGGGAGGGTAAAAGGGGAATAGGAGAGGAGAATGGGAGGGGTGAGCAGAGCTTGAGGGAATGGGATAGTCAAGATGGAGAAAGGACAGAGATGAGAGCAAGTAAAGAGATATTTTGATTGAGGAAGCCATTATGGGTCTAGCAAGAATCCTGGCCCTAGAGAAATTTTAGGAATCTACAAGGATGACCTCAGCTAAGACCCTAAGCAATAGAGGAGAGAGTGCCCAAAGTGGTCTTACCCTGTAGTCAGACTCATGAAAATCTTAAACATCAACATAGAACCTTCATCCAACAATTGATGGAAACAGAGGCAGAGACCTGCATCAGATCACTGAATTGAGCTCCCACAGTACTGTTGAAGAGTGGGAGGAGTGAGAATATGAGCAAGGAGATCAAGATCATGATAGGGACACTCAATGAAACAGTCTACCCGAGCTAATGGTTGCTCACCAACACCAGCCAGACAGGGTAGGAATAAACATAGGACCAAACTAGTCCCTCTGAATGTGGGTGACAGTTACATGGCTGGGGCAGACTGAGGAGCCACTGGCAGTATCACCAGGATTTATCTCTACTGTTTGTACTGTCATTTTGGGAACTTATTCTCTTTGGATGGATACATTTCTCAGCCTAGATAAAGTAGGGAAGTCCTTAGATCTTCCCCAAAGGCATGTGCCTTACCCTCTCTGTGGAGTAGATGGCACGTAGGGCTGGGAGGGTAAGTAGAGGGAATGAAAGTAGAACAGAAAGGAAAACCTATCAGTTTCAATTTTAGAAGAATTGGAAAGACATTACTCTAAACAAAATAAAACAGGTAAGGAAAGAATAAACTTCATAATCTAATGCATATGTGAATTCTTTAGAAAATCATCTTGCATTAGGTGAAAGTAGAATCAAGGTTATCCAAGATTTAAGGGAATTGAGGATAAGAGGGAAGAGTAGCAAGTCATTAAATGTACAGTGTTACAAAGAGAATGAGTAAATTTGGGGGGTTGGTACAGTGTGACAGATATAACCAATAATTGGATGTTATGTATTTTTAAATGAGTAGAAGAATATTAATGATATTAGCAGAAAGAAAAGATGAATGTTTAAAATATCCTTGTTTTGACCATTTTACAATGTGTAGATTTATTTAAACATTACATTGTTCCCAACAAATGTGTTTATTTGAGAATAAACATTATGTAAATAAAAATTTAAAGTTGTTATTAAAAATAAAGTAATAAAGAAACCCTACCATACACTACATGAATGAGCATTGAAGACATTATAGTTAGAGAAATAATCTAGTCATGAGATAAATACTGCATAATGGCATTTGTATATATGTAATTACAAAAATCTAAACTCACAGAAGCAAGCAATGCAATTATGGTTGCCAATGTCTGGGAAAAAGCGCAAATATGGGTATAATCTCAGTTATAGATGAGTAATTTCTAGAGATTCACTTTACAACATAGTGGCTGATGAATTTTCAAATTTTGCTAAGAGAGCAGATCTCATATTGCATGTTCCTACATCACACTCCCTTAAAATGTGCAGAAGCAAATTTTGGGGAGTGGCAAATATTTGATATCATGATTGTATTGATTGTATCATGGATATCTGTATGCATCCAAACTCAATAATTTGTAATTTGTACATATTAAATATATATAGATTTTGTACACAACTGGAACATCAATAAAATTGCTGAAATATAATTTTAAATTAAATTAATAGAATGAGGAAAGGAAGAGCATGCATTTGGAAATGGAAGAAACTGCCTGGTCTGCTAACAACGTGATTATCTATTTAGGAAATTTTAGCAAATGCAAAAAGATACACTATAACTAACAAATGAGTTCAGCAAGATTACAAGATACAATATTAACACACAAATATTGATTAAAACTCCAAATATAAGCAATGACAATTAAGAACCAAAGCTATTAAAGTGTATATATGTCCTTTAAAATAGTTAAGTACTACTACAACAAAGTTTCTATGAGATCTGTAAGACTAAATCTTCTATGAGCTTTGTAGGAATGGGGGTAGACAGATGGCTCAGTGGTTAAAAGCAGTGGCTGCTTTTCCAGAGGACCCAGGTTCAATTCCCAGAACCCACATGGCAGCTTAGAACTGTCAGAAACTCCAGTTCCAGGGGATCCAACACCCTCACACATATATACATGCTGGCAAAACAGGTTCGAATGCGGCTGAAAAATATCAATGTACTAAGCTAAGATTTGTAGTCAAAGACTTTTGTGCATCCTGCCGAGTCTTGCAGCCACTTATAAAATAATCACTCAAATGCTTAATATTAATTACAATTGTTTAGCCAATGTCTCAGGCTTATTGCTGATAACTTCCTACATTTAAATTAACCCATTTCTGTTAATGTGTATCACCACGTGGCCCATGGCTTTCTATAGATACCCTGACATTTTTCTCCTCTGGAGGCTGTTGGCACCTCTCTCTGCTTCACCCTTCTTTCTCCCTGTATTCAGTTTGGCTTTCCTCCCTAGCTATATTCTTCCCTGCCATAGGCCAAAACAGCTTTACTCATCAACCAATAAAAGCAACATACATTCACAGCTTACAGAAGAACATCTAGAATCTGCAAAACCAGCACATGGGATTTTAAAGCATGAGGATCGCGAGTTCTAAGCCAGTGTGGAATACATTATGAATACTTGTCAAAGAAAGGAAGAAAAAAAGAAAAGGAAGGAGGAGGAAAGAAGGAAGTAGGAAAGCTCATACGACCCAGTTTTAAAACTAGTCTCTCTCTGCTGATGATAACATGAAGTTTCATGATCAAGGAATTTGCATTTCATAGTATTCTTCTGCATTTCTCTATCAGAATTTGATTATACATTTTCATTTCCTTTAAATTCTCAAAATTTCTTTACTTCTGATCATATTTTTTAAGTTGCAAAGGAGAACGACCAATGTTACAACTACAAAAAAATTTTCATGGTAAGATGGACATTTTTATTCTTTTTAAATCCCTTACCTATATTAATTTTGAATAAGCCATTAGCTATTAAGGAGTTAATAAATTATTCATATATAAATTTAACATGCATGATACCTATATAATAAGGATACAGTTTTTAAAAGTATGGCAATGAATAAAGTAGATAATAGGAGAGGAATAAACACTTGAATTAATGGAACAAGACAGAGCATTCAAAACTAGAGTCAGACAAGGACAGGCATATGATCTTGGAAAGCACATCTAAAAACAACTTATTGCAGAAAGAATAATGCTTTCTACCGCTTTCTACAAATAAAACAAGGAATGGTGGATATGCAGAAAACCAAAAATGAATCCTGACATTGATCACATACACACACACACACACACAAACACACACACACATACACACACACTATATATACATTAAAATAGTATAAGGCATAAATATATGAAACACAAAACTTTCAGAAAAATGGGGAGAATCTACATAATCTGATTTTAGGCAAAAGTTCTCAAAACTATACCCTTAAAAGCCACAAATGAAAGAAAAACAAATAGTTTCTTATCCAAATTAGTACCCCTTTTTCATCATGCACAGTAATGAACGTTAAAGATAACATGATAATCTAAAGCCACTTGGGAGACAGACCACTGAGAATGCCTATGAGGGGTTGTCTTGGTTAAGTTAATTGAGGTAGAATGCATAACATCAGTCCTTGTGATGGAATCAAGTTAATTGAGGTAGAATGCATAACATCAGTCCTTGTGATGGAATCCAGCTGTAAACTCCAATAATGAACAGCCTGGTAAAATATGCCCAATGGTGCAATAGAGGCATGGATGCTATAGGAGTAACCAACAATAGGATTTAAGGCCTCCACCACAGAAAGGATTTATACCTAATACAGTAAGCCAGCCACGAGCCT
>LOEQ01005821.1:186051-208638 GCA_001685075.1 Bramus lutescens | reverse complement strand
GATACCTTTGTATCACCTCTCCTTTAAAAAATGTTACATCCTTCATAGTTCATGTATTATCAATGTCATGTCAGCCACCTAATTTCATTCAATGAATTTTAAGATGAATTATTACCAATCTTACATCTTCCCTCTGCCAGTTTGGGAAGGATAAAGGACAGTAGAGTAAATGGCACGCTGATGGAATAGAGCAGAGGAAAATCCTCCTGAGATCACAAATCAAAGAACCATACACCACTACCTCTAGCACAGGCCAGAGCACATAAACTTCACAAATCTGAAAACTAACTCCTTGAATACACTAATTCCTCTCCATGTAGACGTGGAGAATCAACATTGCATGACGGTTGCGATTACTAATTATCTCTACTGTCTTCCATCTCTTTTTATAGTATTGTTTGATCCATTCTTTGAATTCCTTTTGTCTGAAAGTAATAATCTTGATATACTTGATAAGAGACCCCCTCCTGTGTTCCTAGATGCCTTGGCTGCTGATCTGCAAAAGCCATGGACACACTCAGTTCTCTCGGCTTGGCATCACATCAGTCTGGAAGCGGTTTGCATGCAGAGCCCTTGTAGTAAATACTCATTAGAGGTTCCGTTGGCTCATTTGGTCACCCACGTTTTGCAGTGGGTGGCCCAGTTGGCATCCTTGTTATTTTATTTTCCACCACTGCAAGTCCTCCAGATGGAGTGACCTGATCCTGCCTGCTTTCCACTCTTCGCGTGGAGTTACAGCACCCTTTTCTCTCTAACACTGGTCAGTTAATTAGTCCAGGTAAGAAGAAACACACATGATGACCCCCTCTTCCTAAAACACCTTTCGCAGTGAAACTTGCTCAAGTGAAATCAGATTGTTTCAAGGGCAACTCGCAACCAGCTCCTCACATCTGAAACTGAGAAGAGAAGCGGTTTCTCTCCCTTCCCCTTCCCTCCTCTTTCCTCCCCACCCACAGCTTTACACAAACAGACCAATTCACAGAAACACAATTTCCGAAGTCATTCATGAATTAAAAAGAAAACCTCTTGCTTTGCTTTCTTCCCTACACAAATCTTTGCTACCAAGAATTGGTGAGTGCTTTGATGAGAGAAGCAGCATCTGCAGAATGTCATTGTCTTTCTAGGCTTAGCAAGAAAAACCTCAACAAAAACAAAAGAGCAAGAATGCTGATGTGCCCAGACTGCCTGCTAAGTGCAAAGTATGCCTAAGACAGTGCTTACCTCTCACAGGGCAAACATTCTGATCAATCAGTCGTTATAAAGCAAGTGTAAGTACATGATACTTACCATTCCTCTTACTATATTATATCTCTAAAAGTGCCTCTAATGATATTCAGCAGCTAACATTCCTGTTAGTGTAAATTAAAATCACAGTACATATGCAAAGTTCTTATGACAGTGATCTTTTCTGTACTTCCTTATAAATGAGAAGTTGTTGGGAGCTGTAAATTAACATCAATTTTTCACACTTTAGAGTTTATGAAACTCTTATTTTGCTGTTGTTGACATCTCTCTGCATGAACAGAATTGAGAAGAGATGTAGCACTGGAGGGTAAAAGACAATAACCATGGACGAGATGTAGGCACTATATTTATATATTTGCATCCATTGTTCCATTTAATACTAACTCTGCAAGGTATATATTGCTAAGTCTGCTGAGTAAAAACTAAAACATACATTCGCAAAGGTTCAATAAGGAGCCAGAATTTGAAGGCGAATTCATCTGATTGAAAATACGCATTCTTCCCATTCCCCACGTGCTAGGCAGTCTAGTTGAGCTCCCTGTTTTCAGAGAGGAAGAGCATAGGAAGCACCCTGTCAGCTTACACAGAGTCATTCTGCATCCTGGATTCTAACTGCCGCTAAGATTTAATAGCTGTGGGGGGAAAACAGCAAGGTATCCTCCGGTGGACCATAAATAGGCCACTCCATGGTAAATTACACACTCAGAGCACATCCTGAAAGGAACCCCACATCATGGCTGGACAGCTATGCTGACTGAGGCCAAAATCATGAGGGCCTGCACATGCTCAGGATTGGAGTCTGAGTGTGCAATCCACACACAGATGTCAGCCTCACTACTGACTTCCTCCAGCTCACTGCACTCCTGCATAAATTCAACTTCCGTCTTTTCTCATATATCATGGTATCCAGGTGTTTGTTTGTGCAGCCTTAACATTTAGCCACATAAGACTTTTGTCAATGGTTCCATTGATCAATCCAAAACAATCCATAATAATGGTCATGTGTAAAAGTTTACTATCGTAAGTCTTAAATTATTCATATGTAACCCTAGGCATAGAAATTCCATCTTGGTGGAAGGATTATGATCATTGATTCACCAATCTATAATATAGAAAGCTTCTTTCAAGGATGTTACAAGAGCTCGGGGGGGGATCTTTCATTTAAAGAAGGATAATTCTGCAGAATTAGACAAGTCTCTTATTGTGTTTTGTTTTACTACAAATGCTGTTTGAATCTCAAGACATACTGAAGCATATTAATATTGAGTTTTTGTTTTTATTTCAACATAAAATGTATAATCGGTGGTTCATCTGAAATGCACACACCTTCCTTTTATCCTTCCAACAGCACTGTGAAGCAAAAATTAATGTCTGCAACTGTAAAAAAGGTAGGTGACTTGAGCAAGGATTCCAGAGATAGGAGGACACCAACATTGGCACTGCAGCCAAACTAAGTAAAAAGAATTTCCTCTTAATTTCATATATTCAGTATTCGTGATAGCCTCTGGTTTATATTAATCTGACTTGCTATCATTCAGTCTTTTTTTAAAGAACTTTTTTAAAAATATGTATTCATTTGTTATGTATACAATATTCTGTCTGCATGTATGCCTGCTGGCCAGAAGAGGGCACCAGACCTCATTACAGAAGGTTGTGAGCCACCATGTGTTTTCTGGGAATTGAACTCAGGACCTTTGGAAGAGCAGGCAATGCTCTAATCCGCTCAGCCATCTCTCCAGCCCCTCTTTCAGTCTTAAAATGGTAAAAAGTACCTGTGGTACCGTGGCACCTTTGGAAGGCAGCATACTTGGAAGAGTGATGGTTTTCTGGCTCTCTAGTGGGATAGACTCTCCTAGTACTGGCCATCAGGAGTCATGTGATCCCCTAGGAGACAGCAGGTGTGCTGGGGCACTGTGCAGCCAAGCTCTGTGTCTTAGGAAGCTAGGTGTTCTCTATGCATTGTCTGCTCTGATAATCTCAGCTAACAGTAGGCTTATCAGCTAGTAACAATATGAACCAATATGAACACAGCAATACCTGTAAAAGCCCTTTAAAAATATTTGAAATATTGATTGTCTCTATTTAATTATCAGGGGCCAGGCTATTTGAGAAAAAAATGAAAAGGCAAGCAAAAATGTGCCCTATGGACACCTGGGGATAGTCTAAATTTAAGGAGAAAAATAATTAACAATAGTTACGGTTTCATGCTGACACATTAGTAAATAAATATTTCTAGCCAATGTTTGAAATGATAAAAGCATCACATTTTATCTATGCTCCAGTCTAAGATTTTAGAAAGGAAGCTACGCATGTGGAAAAGGCATGATTTCTATCCCCCAATGAAGAGGGCATCTCCCTCCTGTTTTAGGTTTGTTGTGAAGTCCATCTTTCAGATGGTGCTTAAGAGTGCTCTCCATAATCACTTCAGGGAGAAGAGATTTTCCTTACTCAGTAAGGAGCAATTCTTATTTTATCTTCTTTTATGATTCATCTTCTAATATGATACTTATATAATAAATACATATTTATACATAATATCTCCAGATAAATTCTAAATTCCTAAAGATAAGAAATTGTAATATTTAGGGTCATAGTTTATAGTAGCTCCTAGTACAATTCCATATATGTTACTGTACTGAATAATTATTGGATAAATTGATATAAGAATATTATTGAATTCAACCAACATCACTACAATGTTCTATTTTGTAATTATGTTATAGCAGTTGCAATGAACTCTCCCAACTAAGCAATATTTCCATGTATGCAACAATAAAGCCTTGTGAAATAATTCTCTAGTCTATGGTCGGTTCATTAATTTATTTTCTTCCTCCTTCATTAGACTAGCATACAGTCTCTTTTCTCAATGTTTATTCTCAGGTTGTTTATTTACTTTTATTAATGAATTAATTAATTTACTTTGGAGAATGTAGGAGGGAGACGAGAACAGAAAAAGAGGGAAGGGAGAAATGAAGGGGAAAAGAAGAGACAAGGTAAACAAGCATAGAATTTGATGATAGAAGAATTGCTTCATCAATAGTGCTATTCATTCCAGTGTCACCCGTGGTTCTAATCTCTGATTTGAAGGCTTGCAGGAAAACAGAACAGAATTAAATTCTGATAAACAAGGCTGCTGATCCTAAGTATATTGTACAACAAAGAGAGGATCAGAAGCATTTTATTTATTTCAATTTCTCTGGTATTCATTCATCAGTTAACATGACCATCATGAAAATCTACAACTTGGCCAATGAAATGCCAGTTTAGTTGTTGCGTAAACACATAACCAAAAGAAATCCATAGGGCATGTTCATACCATGGAGGTGCTGAAACCAAGCTATGTAAAGCTAAAAGCAGACTTGGTGAAGATAGTTTTGAACATGAAAAGCAATGGACAGAGAGAGTGTTTACATAGAAGAGAGGAAAGAGGGAAAGCACATTACCTTAGGGTCATTTATTTTAATATAAAAGAGGATGCTCTTCACTATAGATTGGAAATCTTGTGGAGTAAGTTCATCAAATAACGTTTTCCTTTATAAGCTAATGGGCTAGGAAATTTTTCCAGATTTTCTATGTACACACAACTCAAATAATTACTCACATACACACATCATTGTCATAGTCATCAATTGATTCGTGTCAGAAGCGTCTACAGTCTTCCTAATTGGAAGCAGCTGGTTCATTCTAAATATGGAGAACCCAGGCTTCTAAAACCATCATTAAGAATCAGAATCCGTGATTTAAAGGTTCCTTATCATTCTCTCAGTAAGTGGATTTCTTATCACATAAATGTTAGCTCTTCTGTTATTATTCCCAGACAATTGTGCATAAAATCAAGCATGTATTTCATTTCTGCTCTAAAATTAAATCCTTTATCCCACAATTAGACATAATCATGACCACATATGCCTATGATTTACCATAACTAAAATAGATGGTGTGAGATTTATTGTTGGCTTATGTTTGAAATAGCAAAGGCAGATTCTTGAATTAAATAATTGCATGCTAACTGTGTGGAACATAATTATTGCTCATTTTGTTTTCCAGATACCTTCCTTTAGCAATCAAATTGTTAAAATGTCTTGTTAAGAAATTTTTAAGTTATATCCAAGATCACTCTCTGTACTGTTTTGTTCATGTACACTTACAAACGTGTGTAGAATGAGCTCTTTGAAAATACGGGCAAATTATCTTTGTTAGCAACTTGGTCTTGTCACTGTGTGTGTCTAAGTCAATTATCCCCTTTGAACATCTTAATAACTCCAAGTAAGGAGTCTGGAAAACATTTCTGTTTGTTTTGCTTATCCAGAATCCTTTTCCTTGCTTATATCACCTGACATTATCTTTAAAAACTTGGCCTCCAGCCTTGACTTAAATCTAATATCATTATCAATAGAGCATCCTATATTTTCCTACCCTGACCAAGGAGAGACACATATGACTCCCAACTAGGCGCTAGGACTCTGGAGAGTTTGTGTGGTGAATAAAGAGGAAGGGGTTGTAATTGCACCCCCAATAATGCCAATATGGTTTTGGTCTTTGTAATTCTAAAGCTCCATGAATTCATGTCCTTTCCTTTCAAAGACAAGTTCAATTCTCTACTTGGATTTTATCCTGTAGCTACCTTGGTTATCTTCACAACCAATTCTCCTTGAACAGAATACTGATCACTTAAGAACTGATCTCTCTTACCTATACCTCAAAACCTAACCGACATGAAGTTCCCCCTTCTTGTAGGCGGTGAGCAGTAAGAAAGTAGACCACATTCACCCAGCTCAACTCAGATCAGTCTGAGTTGAAGCCTTGTGTTTAAATTCAACGTGGCATTGTGTGTTTCAGAAGAGCTTCAGAGTGAGCACATCTAGGTAGCTACAGAGGAAATATTAGACTAGATGAAAACAAAGTGCACACAATAAAAATCACTTCTTGCTTTGTTATATTCAATTAGACAGTCAATATTTATTATGTATGCAAAGGATTCCTTGCAATAAATTAAGGCTGCTAAACCATGACAAATTTTGCAATGACCCTGGAGGCTCTTGTCACTATTCTTTCAGTGTTTAATATCACACAGCTGTGCATAGTTCCAGAATTAACATGGGTTCAATTGCAGAGCCTACCTGCATTTAAAAGTATTTTATTGCCAACTCATTTAGCAAGGGATACACAAAATCTAATGCAAAAAACATTAGCATGTGTGCAAACTTCATTTTTAAACTCCCATGAAAAGTCACACTGGTGATAAGTCAGGGCCAAATTCAGAAGGGTCACATCATGTCTAGATTGAAAGTAAGACTAGAAAGCACACTGTGAAGTCCTTAACCCTCAGGTCTAGAGCCTCCACCCCACTTGTGACTTGGGTACTGTTTGCATTCATGACCTGCTGTTTTCATTCTTGACCAAAAGTGACTTACAAAGAAAACAATACTCTCTAGTGGGATTAAAGGTAGAAGATGGGATTGGATAAGATTGCAGTTAGGTTTGGGATTAGGTTGGTTGCAGGCAGCACGCTGGAACTGTTGGATGGGTTCCCAGTCAGCCTCTGCCTCCCCTTCCTGGATCTGACCTGACAAGCCACCCTGGAAGCAGCTTCTAGTGGAAGTGTGGTGAGCTCTGGAGTTTCCAGGTCTGTTTCTAAGTAGTTACGCCTGGAGTCAAGGAAGTTATGGAATGTAGTCTGAAGCACTGGTGTAGGAAGAAGAGGACATGCTGAGGACCACCTACTCTTCAAGGAAGTTTTAGAATCAAAATCCAATAAATTCAACAAGTCTCCCCATAAATTTTGTTTAAGATGCCTCGGAGTGGGGATATTTATTGTGTAGTGTGCCAGAACAATCGTGGCCAATGGAAATAAACATTTTGATCGGGGCATCTATGTTTACCAGCTGTGGGGCTTCAGTCAAGGAATTTCTCTGTGCCTCAGTTGCTTGGTTTACAAAAGGAAAGGGCACCAGAGCACTTCCCTCCCTTGGGAGTATAGAGCAAGCTGAATAGGGTATTCAGAATGTATCTGGTAACTGATAACTACTTCACTATAGTAATATTTCCTGCCTTGTCAAGAAATATTTGAGAATATTCCATTAGATCACATTCTAAAAATCTGACCAATTGTTTTGGAAATATCACTAGAAGCCAAGTATTGGTGAGCTAATAATACCCATTGAATAAGTCTCCTGTAAAATAAACCCTCTTTTCTTTAAGAACAGAATGATAATTTAACTCACAAGAAATAAAATGGCCTTGATAAAGTAGATTGGTTTGTTTGAGGAAGTTCTTTTGGTTGTGTGTGTGTGTGTGTGTGTGTGTGTGTGTGTGTGTGTTTGTGTGCTATCATTAGGGCCTCAGCAATAAAGACAGCAGGTCCCAGTTGTGGATCAGAGCGAAGCTTAGTAATCATTATAAAGAGCTACTTACATAGTTTAGGCAAAGCCTAAAGCTAGACTATTACATAGCAGAAACCACAGAGTAATTTCAATTTGTCTAATTTTTTAAGTTATTTTTGTTTTAATAATAAATCTAGCTTAATCCAGTATAGCCTAAATATAAATTGAAGAGCAATTGAATACAAAAAAATTATCTGGTAAGATGGTTTTCATTTTTTCATGTTAACTTTAAGAAATCTGGTGTGTGTGTTTTGCATTTCTAGTCCACCTCTGTTCAAATAGGAAATCTTGAACACAAGGTAGATCTGCAAGAACAATGAAGTTGTATTTAATGGGAAAATACTGTGTGCTTTTTGTAAAAGAAAACATGATGGGTTTTTTATTTAAATTTCAGTTAATTAATCTTTGCTAAATCAAAGACAATCCCCAGCTCCTAGATGACACTATGGTGACAGTTAGTAGCCACATGTACCTCACAGTTCGCACATCAGAAAATCCCAGGTTACACATAGGACCCAGATGGTACAGCAGCCTGAGGTGAGCAGGGCATAAAAAAAAAAGGAAAACAGACAAACAGAAACACTTTTTTTTTCTTTAAACTTGAGGACGTGAGTAAAGAGTGCTTACAGAATCTTGAAGACTACAGCCTCAGAGCTAAGTTCCTTCACTACACACCTGTGGGTCAGAAATCCATCCTAGTTATCCAAACAGAGGGAAACGAAGGAACAAGAATCTACAACCAAGGCCCATCTAGGGTCTCATGGTGTGAATCCATCCACCGTGGCTGACTGGTATCTGACAGGTAGAAATGGGCTCCAGGAAGATGTGCAGACTGCCTTCCGTCTCCTGCCAGAAACCTATTACCTGGAGGCCTCCTGGAGCACTGAGCATGACAGAAAAGGTCATAACAGGCAAGAGATAGACACTTGGGTTCTATCTTTCTTTTTGCCTTCTGCACACATGAAACAAAAATGACTGACATTTGGAAACTGAAATCAGTGACATCAACTATGACGTCAAGATGTCAACGCGAGCAGACATCAGACTTTTTACAGCTTCGGTGAAAACATTTTGTTCTGTCAGCATAGAATGTTCGTAAAAGAAGAAAGCTACTCTGTTACAGAACTCTTGTGAAAAGAATTCTAGAAAATACTGAACTTTGTCCTTTGAAGCTAGTTTACTTATATGAAGTGCCCATACTTGACAAGCTGACAAAACTAAGGAACTACACATATAAAATCCAACTTGTCAATCATCCCCATTTCTGATTCTAGGTGTTTGAACACCTGAGTTCACCCCTAGATTTTCACAGGCTGTACTGTGTGCTCATCTGTACCATGAAGACCTCTGGGTCCTCTGTCCTTTCGAGTATCTCACACAGTGTCTTCCTACTTCTCAAGACTTCTTCAAGGACTCCCTTCCATTAACAAAACCAGTTCAAACTCAGCCTGGCCTTCAGAAAACTCTATAATTTGAATTTATTTTTTATTTCTAAAATTTCAAGTAAGCAATAGCCAGATAATGAGCCAAATTAAAACTGCATGAAGATCTCAGGCTCAATTTACTGTAAGGCTTTATTTCATTTTGTGGCCTCTGACACTCCCCAATCCACACATTTATGGGCACACACATACACACACGTGTGCACGAACAGATGCATGTGTACATGTCAAAATGATACTTTTCTGAAGAAGGACGCTTAAAAGAAATCTCACACTAACTCACAATTGAGAATAATAGAGGGTTATTTATTTAGGGGTAGACTCACAGATCACAATCCTCTGCTGGAACGGGGAACAGCAACCAAATCCTGCAGCCGGAAAAGAGGCCTGGCACGTGCTTTACGTCGGCATAAATAGTATGAGAGGCCACGCCCAAGTGGGCTGGTAACTTAGAGGCTACTGGCAGTAAGAATTCCTACAGCAGTTTTCTAAACTTCTGGGTTATTAAATTCAAACCCCAGCTCTCTGAAGCTCTAATAAGCGAACGGTCTTATTGAATGCCAGGTGCACACTTCAATCACCAGGAAAAGTCAACGGCAACTCATTCTCCTATCACATCCTTATTCCATTTGTTTCCAAGGCTTCTCCACATCAGTCCTTTTGGTTTCCATCCAATCATGAGGCTCTAAAATTGATCCCGTTAACTAGAAGATAGTTAGGTCTTTGAATGAAAGCCGTTTGCTTAGGTTGTAAGGGAAGCAGCAAGGTAGGAAAGAGTATCACTTGAGTAAGGTAACATATATCCTTCCTGCTTGCATAGATTTATCCTGTCAGTAGAGGCTACACATGAAACTCCTAAAATAAGCCATTAATAGATGCCCTGGGAATTATACTATGATGTTAAGGCTCTGAGTTTATGTGTTCTAACATATTGCTCCCTCGTGACCTTTGCCCTCCCCAGCTTCTCCTCACCATTGAAATTTCACTTGTGGACTCAAGCTATTATTGAAAGTCTTAACCGATCTCACTGTGTGTTCTGGAGATGTTGACATTCCTAAGTGCAAAAGCAGATGTGTATGAAAGCAAGCTTCAGATATACTGCTCAAAGTAAAGATAGGCTTACTTACTATAGAGCTTCGCAGAGCCTTTGTTAAATCAGTCAAAAGACAGCACGGTAGGCAGCATTGACATATCTGAATAAAGAAAGTTCCTCCACTACACCCAGCATCCAGAACATTAGAACATGAGCCCAGTCATGTGAGTGATTATGTGGAAAGCACTCTAGTGTCTAGAAGAATGATTATAGTTCTGTTTGTGGTTAGGAGTTTTTTGTTATTGTTATTGTTATTATTGTTATTGTTATTATTATTTATTTATTTATTTGCTGCTCTTTGGAGACCTGCCACCCAGCTTTCAAATGAATGCAAGAAGACTTATTCTTATGAATACCTGGCCTTAGCTTGGCTTGTTTCTAGCTAGTTTTTCTAACTAAAATTATCCCATTTATCTTTAACTATGACTTGCCTCTGTTCTTTTACCTTTATTTTCATTTATTTATTTAATTGTTTATTTGTTTATTTATTTTTGTTATCAGGTATTAGCATTTTGATATTTTGGTGGGGTTGTGTGTTTTGAGGTGTTTCAAGACAGGGTTTACTCACTTTGTAGACCAGATTTGTGTCGAACTCACAGAGATCTGCCTGCCTCTCCTCAGGCAAAACATGCCCAGCTAACTTACTTTTATCTATATATCTTTCGTTCCTTCTTACCCCATTTCTGGCAGTATGGCAGGTTGCTGGCCCCTAGCATCCTCTCATTTTCCTTTTCTCCTTCCTACCCCTTTCTGTCCTTCTTTGGAGCCTAGATTTCTCCTCCTATTTACTCTCTCTGCATACCAACCCCATCTACCCCCTCTCCTGTCTGGCTACTGGCTATTCACCTCTTTATCAGACCAAGCAGGTGTTTTATGCAGACACAGTTTTACAGAGTTAAACAAATGTAACACAAAAGAAGGCAATACACCTTAGCATCATTAAACAAATATTCCACAGTATAAACAAATGTAGCACATCTTAAACTAATATTAAACAACAAATGAAGCTCTTTAGGCTTGTTTCTATCGTTGTCATCAGATAGTTGTCTAACTGGTACATATGTGCTCCTGTGTCCTCTAGGAATAAAACCAAACATATATATGAATTCACTAGGTCTTTCCTTAAGAGTATTTGGCTATTTCACAGAGCAAGAATAGACTTTTCTAGGGTCATTTGTGTCAGAAATTATGCCCAGTGCAGCTGTCCGATGATAAAAGGATACAAAGAACAATCTCTACTAGCCTGCTTAAGTCTTGGGGTTCCATGTGTGGCCATATGTCTTTGAGAACGTCTATAACTCTGTGAAATTTGATTAATTTTGTTAGCTCGCTGAATTGTTATCAGGAGTTAAAAAGATGCTACAGATTAAATATTTGTCTTTATACTTGGTACATGATGAAATGTTGAATGCTTCTAACTACCTCTTATTTATTCAAACTATGAAACACCAATTGACTTTACCTATGAAGATATTGCCACTATATCCCAGAAAACCAATCAAGTTCACAGCTAATACTTAGTAACTATGTTGGCCACTTGAATAATGAGCTGGATGGTATTCTCTTTGCCACTACGAACTTAAGGAGGAGATCACCCAGACTTGTGAGGGCTACTCTTCTGGGAATCCAAAACAGAAAAAGAAATTTCACAATTATCACAAGGCAATCTCTAAAGGAACTCATATTCCTCTATTTTCTCTAAGCCTTTCTAAAGATTTCTAATATGATGCACAAAACTTTGGTTCCTAGTTAAAACTAAAAGTTTCCCCAAGTTCATTGCTTTGAATGTAAATGTAATTAATAGTGCTGAACTTATTTACAATCCAAGGATCGGAAGCTGTGGAAAAATAATATCAGTTTTTGATGGTTCACAACAACCCTTCTAATGTTGTCTATACTGCTTGGGGCAGGGAGAAAACCAGTAGGGGTGGTGAGATGGGGAATTTGTATGAGTTAATGGGAATGCTGTGGCTGACCAACAAAGGAACTTCCTCAGCCAAAACCAACACAATGATATCAACTTGGAGGAATAAAAGCCTGCAGCATAATAATGTCATGCATTATAACCTTATCAAGTGGTTGAAGTAACTTGGTTTGAAGGACTTAAAAAGCATTTGTGGTTTCTGGAAACTGCCAACAGACAGTGGGTATAGCAGGCTCTCCATGATGAAGTTCATTATGCATCTTTTCTACATCTTCATCTCATCAAAGAAGGTATATCTCTCCCTCTCCTTCTCTGTCTCTCTCTCTTCCTTCTTTCTTCTCCCTCCTTCTCCCCCTTTCTCTCACTCTTCTTCTCCCTCTTTTTCTCTCCCCCTCAGCTGCTACCAACATTCATAAGACAAAACCCATGCCCTCAAGCATGCAAAATGCCAATACATTGCTTTTCATTTCCAAAGGTATGCATGCCCCTGTTCACTTGCTATATTTGCCCAGAGTATATATGTCAATCTTAGAACTATTTCTCTCTCTTCCAGGAAAGTCAATCAAAACAATTGCTCATGTGCACAGCAATACTCACAGTAATTCACAGTTTAAGTTTACGGTAAAGATACATTAAAAACTTCAAGAGCGGTTACCATAAAATTTTCTATTGAAGAAGATAGACGTGAGAAAGTAGTAAGTGGCTTTCATTTCTGTGTTAGGATTCAGTCCCATGACTTTGCGTAGATCACAGGACAGTGACCAGGGGAGAGCAAGAGGTCCTTGCTAAGGAACTTAAGATGAGCTCTTTCACAGCTGACTGCTGGTTCCTCCTGCTCTCTCTGGAATCCTGGCACCCGTGGTGGCACGCCCTGCACACTGGTACTAGAGGAGAACTGACAATCTTAGCCATCACAGATGTGCTCATGTACCCATGTCTGCCATAGCATTTTCTAGAACATGCTGGGACTTAGATCTTCACTTAATTTTCTGCTGAAATCAACTGTCATTCTACTGTATAGTAATATTATAAAAATATAACTTTGGAGCTTCTAGACAGCAATGTAACCATAATGTGTGTACACACATATATTAAAACAATAGCCTAAGATATTAACTTTCTACAATCCAATTTCTTAGCAATTTTTCTGGTAATTAATATTATTAAATATTGTATTAGAATTAGTAAGTACATATCTGTGATCCAATCACTTAGGAGCTCGAGGCAGGAGAATGACTAGTTGAAGACCAGGCTGGAATGCAGACAAAACTTTGCTTCCACAAGGAAAAAATAATAGCAATATTGCTAATGCCACTTTCTAGGGCAAGTCTTGAGAACTGAGCCTGAATTTAAAGTGGGTAAAATGTTCATCAATCTGTTCTTTGTCCTATTAACTGTAGACAGTATAAGAATAGTATGGATTTGAGCACAGAAGTTCATTTCCCTATTAGGGCTGCATTATATAAGAATAACAAGTTGAATTAAAATCTTGTATTTGGAAATATCACCAATGTTTTATATTTTACCCGTTACTCTTTGTTTTTTTTTCAGATTAAAGTTTCAATGGGTGTTATATTGCTTCATGAGAACAAAAATTCAGAAAATAAATTCGCCAAAATGAATTTGCACAGTTTTTCATAATATAACTAAGAAAACAAACCACTTTCATGTAATGAGGCCACTAAAGCCAGGATTTACAGAACTTTCCGTATGAAGGATCCAAGAGAATTTTACTTCCACTGTTTTATTTTATTGAGCATGTAAATTTCTACCCTAAATTTTCAGTTATGTGTTATTGAGATAGCTTGAGGGGTGAACATTAGCTAAAGAATTTTAGATTATTTTTAAAAAATTATTTTCAAGTATGTGTTTGGGAGGAGTTAATGTGCACATGACTGCAGGTGCAGAGACTAGGGCACCAGATTCTCCTAAAGCTGTCAGGACAGGTCGTTGTTAGATGCCTGATGTTGGTGCTGGACATCAAACTTGGGACCTCTGCAAGAGCAGCATTCACTTTAAACCTTAGCCATCTCTTCAGGCCAACAATTACTTTATTTAAGTCTGTTTCAAAAGGATTTCATTTGTCATGATAAGCAAAGATAGTGTCTATTAGTGATGTCTGTTCTTCAATTTTGCATCTTGATACCCATGAACTGTCACATGCATGTAATGTGTGCAATTCAGTTTAGAATAGCATAAGGTTTAGCCTATGCAAGAATCAGCTCAAAGGGAAAATGAAACAAACTGGGAGAATTCCTATTTCAATTGTTCTGTCCAGGATTCCATTCTGTTTCCAGGAAGGTGCCTGGAATACATCTAGTGTAGCCAAACACTCCCAGTAGACAGACATCAGGCTGTGAGATCAGTGTGCTGTAAGGAAAGGTTGCTATATGAAACCCCTTTGATCCTGTAATTCGAAGGTAAATTCTATGACATCACATAGATTTCAATTTGACAGACCTTGGGAGCCACATCCACTCTGAGCCCTAGACTTCAAAGAAAGGGTAAGACGTGGTGATTAACCTCATGTACAAAATTGCAGGGTCAAGCCACAGAGACGGCTTTACACAGTTCTTCGGCGACCTGCTTTCTTGCCTAAAGAGTAAGAGGGAATAAGCAGCTGCATGAAATTGGCATTGTCCATCATTAGGAAGTTGGGACAGGAGCACAACCAATGAGTTTGTTTTCAGACTCTGAAAACTCTGCCATATACCTGCCATAGCCCACCACTGGAGGACAAGAGTTACTAGGATATCTAGTTTTAATTTAGCTTAAAAATAATTATTGAAAATAATCAATGAAATGAGTGGAATCTAGAATATTTCCACCACCATTTCATACACTCCCAGAACTTTGTATGACTAAAAATAGCCTGTTTGTTTTTTAATAAAATCTGTGATATTTATAAATTTTTACTTATACAAAGTTGAAATTGGATTCTTCTAATGCCCATCACTGACTGTAGTTCTTCTGTGTAAAAAATAACTATTTCAATTATCCTTATAAAGCAAAATGGAACCCCTCCTATAACTTTGGCACCCAGCACAGGACTCAACAGATAGCAGACTCCCTGTAAGTGCTTATTCAGTAAGTGCTGGGTAAGTAGTTACTTCCTATGGAGACTTTAAATACTGCCAGACATTCTTTCCTGGTTAAGAGATTCAATTTTTTGTACAACTTGCGGAATGACTTTTAGAATCCTTAATGAACCATGACTATGGAATAAAGACCAAGCAGATATGCAAAGAGATTAAATCTCTCCCTAGATGTAGGAGATCACCTAGAGTGTCAACAAGACAGTCTGGGGTCAAACAGCTATGTGGGCACCCAAGAGCTATACTTAGACATTTCCTCGGAGTTCAACTCTTCTTTTAACTAATCAACTGGAAAGTTGTTTACAGTTTCATCTGAAAAAAAAATTAACTGGGACAGGAACATAGACTACAAGCAACAACAGCCATGATAAAGCTTGTGGTAACCTAAATCAAATTTTTATTCTCAAAAACCTTTAAGACTTCAGGTATACTGAAATAAATATTTAGGTCTACAATTACAAATGAATTTGAAATCAGTCACTCTAAACTGTTTTAACAGCCTTACACTTGCTGTTCTTGTTTTAAATAGCTTCTTCCTTTTCTCTTTTATGGTCTACCAAATTACAGCTGCCTAACTGTACCTATTTAATGAAAGTGGATTCCATTAGAGTGTAATCTTACCCAGCTATTGTTTTCTTCTGGAGGATATAATGAAGAACACACGCACGTGCTTAGCAGCAGACTCCTGTTCCTAGAATTACGGTCTTAAAGCTGTCAGAACTGCTCGAGAACAGGAGGATCTGGAGCTCGCTGGGCATATGAACTTGGTGAACACTTAAGTAGGCAAGCAGAAGAATGCTGAGCAACTGGCATAGAGGACAGAAAATGTCCAAGCAAAGGAGCTTTCTCTTTTCTTCTCTGGTGACAAGTCACTTTGTCTTCCCCCCACCACACACACAAAAGAAATGGATAATATTCTTCTAATATTTTTAAAGGCACAGTATTTTCAAATCAATTTGGCTTCAATTTCAAAAGGTGGTGTGTCTCGGTATGTTCTGAGAAGCATGGTGGAGTAGGAACTGTCATCATGTGACTTGGTTTAATAAGTGTGAGTGTATGAATGTGCCCCATGAGTGTGCACGACCTTGTGCCCATAATAAAAGTAGAAAGACCATTCTATGGAAGAAAGAAATCTTTCAGGAGGGAGAAAGGGGTGAAAAGGATAGGGTGGTGGAATTCGTGGTGTGAGAGCAAAGAAAGAAAGGAAGAGAGAGAAAGCGAGAGCGGGGAGGGGGCTAGGGAGGGAAGAAGAAAAAGAGAAAAGAAAGAGCTTTTGGGGTTAAGAAAGAAACTGGGCAAGATAGCAGTGGGGAAGATGAGTGAGGGCAATGGAGAGGGAGACAGTAAGAACAAACCGTAAAGGCACAGATGTATGAAAATGACATGTGTAGCTCCTTGCATCTTATCTTGAAATTTGTTTAGGACAATAGTCTTAAAAGACGATATCCCCACATTTTGTTCCCAAATAAGCAATTTTGGTTTAAATTCTTCCGGAGGAAGAAAAAGGTAGGTAACCTGCACATTGATAATACCAGTTGATAGGTCAACAGGGAAATCATGTAAGGCTCTAACCCTAGGTGAAAAGCTACTGGCAATTAATGACAGGTGAGAAAGAGAATCGGTCATATCCAGGGACAAGCCCCCTTCAAAGGTCATAGGATACTCAATCTCAAGTGGTCAGCACTAAACACATACAGACAAACAGCACTAAATGGATTCAGCAGTTTGTGGGGGGGGTGGGGACAGGGGAGAAGTTGAGGAACAAAAGAAGGGCTGGAAAGCACGTAAATACAGTACTCATGCATAAAAACTGCAAAACATTATTAAAAGGTATAAACAAAAAAAGTATATCAGACCAGACATGGTAATGCATGCCTTTTATCCTAGTATTTGGATGCAGAAGCAGGTGGATCTCTATGTTGGAAGACAGTCTGGTCTACACTGAGAGTTCTGGGTCAGCCAGTGCTCTGTAGGAGACCCTGTTAATGAAAGTAATACATCCACATTTCTTTATCAAAGTAATAATTGCTCATCCCCAAAGTGCATAGTCAGTCAATGTGTTGTCATAGCCTTTGAGGATAGCGTGTATTGGAACAGGTGTAGTTGAGTTGCATAGTCAGAAAGAGACACCTTTATTTTTGAAAGAAAGACGCCTGTTTATTTGTGCAAATACAGGAGACTATACTAAAATGTTCATATTTGAGGCAATAAATTCCCAATTAATTTAATACTACCTCACAAGCTGATCATCTTGGAAGTACATTATTTTATAGCTGATAAAAATGGGTTTCTGAATCTTCTGAGAAATCTCTCAAAAGAACAACTTAGGTACTAAGACCTGGGAACCACAAAGCCATGCTGTATCGTTGGTCCTCAGAAGCAAAAGCAGGAAAAACTATGAGCTGGAGGCTGGCCTGGGTTTTCTAGCAAAATCTCTATCAAAAAAAAGAAAACGAGTCAAAACAGCAACCTCAAAAATAAATAAATACAAAACTACATAAAAAATTTAAAATGTGACATCATTGACTCAGCCACTGCCACATGATAGGCATCTTCTTGGATTCAGGTGCTGAGTTTCTTTGGAAAATACACGAAAAGAACTGGCTTCAAGGAAAGTATATAAACCTGGATCAATACCCTAACTCTGCCGCTTAGTTTTTGTGTTCACTGACACCGCACTTTATCTCCTCTCTGTCTCCCTCCTAGGGCTCCTATGAGGATGTCAGCTGAAGCAGGAAGGTCACCCAGCACGTGCTGCATCATCATGAGCTATAGAATCCTCAGAATAGACTTGGATAATCCACACCTCATGGAGGAAATTTTATTTGAAATAAATGTGCATATGTGCATCTGTCATTTTAACTAAGTTTCTTTATGATTTGATATTCTTTCTTTAATTGGAAGTGATAAAGCTGTGCAGTGAAACAAATAGCTAGTTGAAATCATCTAAGTCCACTTTCTGTCTTTTCTCATTACTTTTGAGGTATTACATTCTACAAACACATTTAATTGTGATTTTTAATACCGACTAGAGTATTTAAGGTCTGTTTAAGATTTCAGCCCTTCTGTGTTGTGAATGGAAGGAGACTGTTTTGAGATCTTATCACTCTGCGAATAAATAAATGTGGTAAGGAAATATGTAATGTGAGAAGAAATACATAAAGAGATGAAAAGAGCATGTACCCGGAGGAAAATGGGTGAGTGTGATAAAAACAGGAACAGCAACAGCCCTAACACTGCAAACAATGCAGTCTTATCAGAGGCCAGAATAAAAGCACATTTTATACTCTTTTCTGGATGTACGACTGGCTGTACACATAATGTATTATTGCTTTAAAGAAATACAGGTCCTGATTAGTGGCAAGTTTTTGCTTTACTGTGTATTCTTCTCTGCTGGTATTACGGGTTTGAAAACCACAGGTACTAGTTTTGACATGATATTAGTGACTGGAGATTAACCTGCAGTATTGTTGTTTAATTCATCAATAGTATAGTATTTATATAAATTATACTAAAGAATGTTGTTTACAGTACTTGTACAAATTAATTGTGAGTTTATAACCTAAACAAATATATACTATCAAAGTTTGTTGTCCATTAGACCCTAAACCTCTTTCACCACCATTACTGATACTGGAGTCTTCCACTTTGGTGCCAAAAAAACAACTTACCCTGCACATGTCAACTGGTTAGAAACACTTGGTAGCTACTTAATACCTTTTTGGTCTGTTACACGCTAATCTTTTTCATTCTACTGCTTCTCCTGTCTTATATTTGTCTCGAGATTCCTAAATGGTGACCTCTTGCATTGTAACGCACCCATCTAAACCAAAACACAAAGGGGACAGATTTCTATGGTCCATTGTGTGCCAGAGATGACATCAGACTGTTCGCATCATCTCATTAAATTTCACACAAGGTTTATATCCCTATTTTAACATAGAGCTGAAATGTGAATAATTCTTGTCCATGGCCACACAGCTGGGAAGTTTAGATCTCACTCCCTTCAATCCCCTGAAATGAGATAAATATTCTCAACTCCATAGTTATATGAACTATCCTAATAGTAACTAGTTGTAATGTCATAGACATAGAGTTGATACTTCCTTGAAAAATTTGATGTGACTAGCTTAAAATCTCTCTCTCTCCTCTTTCATGTTAAGCCTCACTTAGGAAGGCACCATGACTTCCCGGCATCACAAACCCACAGAACAGGAAAAGAACATCAAATGCTAATAATTACTTACAGCCATGAGAAGGGGGGCAGAATCAAGCAAAGATCCTGTCCTATAACTTGCAGAAAGAACAAGGTTATAATGTTACTTTGATGTCAGGCATCTCTGAGCCATACTGATTGGAGAATACATACCCTAATGAATTAAATCTCATGAAGTTCACAGGGACTTAGATAATCCTAAAGCTTTTACTTTTCTATAAGAATTTTCTTTCTTACATTTTTTTCAGATTCTTCATTTACCGTCTATATATGAGTGTTTAGCCTGCACGTATATATGTGTGCCATATATGTTCCCAGTGTCTGTAGAGGTCAGAAATGGGAGTCAGACCCCCTGAATCTGTAGTTATGGATGGTTGTATTCCACCATGTGAATAAATACTAGTAACTGAATGTAACTCTGCTTCATGGGTAAAATGTAGCCTTAAATTCTGAACTATTTTTTAAAAACATAAAGCAAAGAAAACCAGCCTACAAAACCACAATCCCAGAGAACTTAGACAACAATGAGGACACTAAGAGAGATGTACATAGATCTAATCTACATGGGAAGTAGAAAAAGACAAGATCTCCTGAGTAAATTGGGAGCATGGGGACCTTAGAGGAGGGTTGAAGTGGGGAGGGGAGAGGCAGGAAAGGAAGCAGAGAAAGATGTAGAGCTCAATAAAAATCAATAAAAAATAGATAAAGTGAAAAATATATGAACTATCTCTCCTGCCCCTCTAATATAGAATTTCTTTATTAACAATTTAGCTCTGATATGACGGTATTCTTCCTTTCGTAGCTGAACAAAAATAGTTCTGGAAGCAGCATAATTTGAGTTCATGTTATTTACTTTCTCGTCATTGTGAAAAAAATTCTTAACAGAAACACCTTGAATGAGAAAAGGCTTATTTGGTTCACAGTTTCAGAGGGTATAACTCATCATGGTTTTGGAAAGTACAGGTCATCATTCCAGGGAAGCCAAGGTAGAGTGGTTTAGTAGTGGTTGAAGGGTAGAACTCTTGCTTCTCACATGAGCAGCCAGACTAGACCGGAGCAGAGAACAGTAGACCAGAGCCTATGCTGAGTGTAACTGTCAGAGGACTGACTGCCCCAGCAGCCAGCTAGGCAGGTTCCAAAACCTGCTAAACAGCACCAGGAGCTGGAGTCCAAGCATTCCAGCAGAGGCACCCCTGGGGATGCAAGCTTCACAGGCAAAGGACAGCAGGGCTTACCTCAGCCAAGTGTTGGCTGTTGAGTAAAATAGGATAGCATCCATAAGCTCCTAGCACCAATCCTGCCTGGGGCTCAGGACAAGCATGGCAGTTGTATTTCCTGCCTGTTATGTCCTAGCTGCAGATTTTAACGTCACAGAAGGCTAGATTATCACTTACCCACCCATTATACCATGTGGTAGTCTGTCCGGTTTTCAGGAGATAATGAACATTCAATCGTTCTCTGTGAGAAAGTACATGCAATAATGCCTCAAAGACCCATTCTGAGATAGTTAAAAAAACAATTATTTCAGAATTAAAGCAAAAATACATAATTTCCCTTCAAATGAGATTGTTGTCATTCCAGTTTCTCCATCCATCTGACTACTGTAAACTTCAGACCTAGAAAAACTCCCTGTCTCTATTGACAAGAGAGGCAGTAACTCAAACAAAGTCAAGCAGGATGTGACATGCCACATTCCGTGAAAATCTTAGTCTGATCTTAATTTTTTGCACTTGGTACATAATGACTTTTCCATCTTCCTTCAAAGAAAAGAAATCTTCGATTTCAAAACCATGTGTTAGGGAGTAGGGCTGGTGGAATCTGTCCCGAATTAGATCTCTCTGAACTAGTTGCAAGATTCTTCCTTCACGGCACCGGATTTCACAGTGTAGAGATACGTGAACAAATTGCTCAGCCCAGTTAAGCCTTCAGTTTAGTGGTGCAGAACTCCTCAGCTCCGTCCCATGGCTCCACGGTTAGCAGGCCTAATGATTGTCTCATCCACTTCCTTGCTTTTTCCCATCAGCAGAAGCTGGATCTAATTTCCAAATGAAAGGCCTCTTGACTGAACATTTATTTTTACGAAGGAAGGAATGGCTCTACAGTGTCTGCCATCTCATTCTCCCCCCCCCTTAATTTGGCTTTTTTTATTCTCTGAAAGATGCGGATGGAAAATGTTTATCTGCTGGAGGGCTTCACATGCTTTTGCTTTACAGGCTGCATGAGCTCTCATGTCAGAAAGGAAAAGAAAAAGAGCGAGAAGAGTAAACGAATGGTCTCTGAAGAAATGTTGGGTCAAGAGCAGATTACGAATAGCATACCACATTTAAAACCAATCTTATCATACTGTTCTACCTACTGTCCCAGAGTTTTGACAGTACTTTCCATCAAAATAATCACTACTACTGTTAACAATACAAGTTCTGAAATACATAGACATGTTTCAATTCAGTTACCACGTAAGTGTGTGCTCTTGGATCATTTGATTTCAGCTTTACCTCCTGTTCCATAAAATGGAGACGATGCTCACCCTTCGATGCTATCATTGGACATTAAATTAGATAACATGCACGAAGCATATCAAAGATCACCAGATAATCACATTCTAGAGGGAGTGATGATATCTAATTTGTGGAAATTATTACAGGATTGCGGGTAGGCAGAAAAGGAGAGTCTTCTTAGCTCAAATTCAGTAGAACTTTGTTAATTAAAAAGTTGTGGCAATGTTGGTTCCTTCTGATAGGCCTGAGGCAGGATCTGTCCTGTGACTTTAATGTAGTTGCTGGTGGTCTGTTAACAATCTTTGGTAGCCATTGGTTTATCAGTTTCTGCCTTCACATTTTCTTTTTCCCCCTCCACAGAATATATGTGTGTGTGTGTGTGTGTGTGTGTGTGTGTGTGTGTATATACATACATATAAATATAGACATATATATATAATTAAAAAAATAAAACAAACTACCTTTTTTTTGTTTTACATCCCAATCCCAGTTTCCACTCCCTCCCCTCCTCCAGTTCCCTCCACCTACCCCCATCCCACCCACCATCCACTCCTCAGAGAAGGTAAGACACATTGCTTTGGGGACAGTCCAAAGGCCTCCCTCCTCTGTCTGCACTGAGCAAGGTATCCATCCAAAGAGAATGGGATCCCGAAAAAGCCAGTAAAAGCAATAGGGATAAATCTTAGAGCCA
>LOEQ01005821.1:160634-185999 GCA_001685075.1 Bramus lutescens | reverse complement strand
CAGCCATGCAACTGTCAACCACATTCAGAGGGACTAGTTTGGTCCTATGCTTGTCCCTTCCCTGTCTGTCTGGAGCTGGTGAGCTCCCTTTAGCTCAGGGAAACTGTTTCAAAGAGTGTCCCCATCATGGTCTTGATTTCTTTGCTCGTATTCTGACTCTTCTCATTTTTTCAGTCAGCTGGACTTTGGGAGCTCAGCCCATTGCTGCGCTGCGGGTCTCTGCCTCCTCTTTCCATCAGTTGCTGGATGAAGGTTCTATGGTAACATTTAAGATATCCATCAGTCTGACAACAGGGCAAGGATAATTTGCTGCCTTCACGTTTTCATATCATTTTCTTTGTGCTCCCCGACACCGTGAAGGGCATTAAGCGACAGAGCTAGCTACTACCTACAAAAAGACTCAGTCTTTCATTCAACACTCAGCTTAAATGACTGAGCATCAGAACCACCACAAACAACTACCAGTTTCTTCCTGGTTCCCCTTGCCCAGGAGCAACTCACTATCTTTTGTGCTTATACTATTATATGTTTCTGTCTCAGTTCCAAACCTCATTATAAATCAGCACTTCAAATTAATTCATCTATTTCACAGACAGATTATCATTCTGGTAATCCATCTTAGATGTCTGTGTTGGCTGTTATTTTTAGATAATGAATTGTTCCCAATAAATGTTCAGTTGTGATTGTGAATTCCAATTAAGAGTACTCATCATGTATTGTACCATAAATCAACCTAATCCTGCTAACTCACTGTAGATGAGATTGCTAAAAAATATTCTAACAATAAAACCTTTATATTTATCTAGTTCCATAATTTACTATTCTTTGAAATTATAGAAAATGAATCAAATAAAAATAACAACTATGATGCCTTCCAAAGATGTTCGTAACCTGACTTCTGAATATTCTGAATGTGTTACCTTATATGGCACAATGGATTTTGCTGATTGGTGTTGTGACTTTAGTGGAGTACGTGAATGGGTCCAATCTATTCACAAAAGGCTTTAAAATTGGAAAAACTTTCCAAGCTAGAGCCAAAAGGAGTTCTTACTAAGATATAGTGTTGTGGGAATAGAGTTTGAAGAGTCCCCTGGTCTGCTATTGCTGGCTTTGAAAAAGAAGGAAGAGGTTTCTGGAGTCCAGCACTTTGAGCAGCCTTTCACTTTGGATAAAGCAAAAAACTGGACCATGATCATCCATCTAGCTGAAGAGCTCTATGAAGGATTTTCCTTCACAGATTGAGCTACCCTGCTGGGATGATTTTATTCAACTCCTCATCAAACAATACTATTTACCTAGAGCAATGGGTCCTCAGCTCTGGCCAAAGTCTAGCAGAGAAATTCTTAAGACAAGACTAATGCCTTATTTTAAAACAATTTATATGTAAAAGCTAAAATTGCAATGACATTGATAATTTAAAATTGATGTCATCCATGATTGCCACAGTCAGGAGCAGCATCTAATAAAACATCAAAAGTAAAAATAAGTTCTGGCAGGAGACCAAAGACCCAAAGTGTAGCTAATGAATTAAAAGGTAAATGTTAGAAAGCTCCAGGAAATTATAGTTTGAATCAGAATTATGCTAAAATGACTTTTACAAGGACAAATAGTCTTCCCTGTATTGCTAATGGCAATTGTGTTTTCATGTATGATTTTGGTAATAGGGACAACATGATTCAGAAGGAAGAATTTCAACATATCAAAGAAAGTTAAAAACAGGTGTGTGTGTGTGTGTGTGTGAGAGAGAGAGAGAGAGAGAGGGTGTGTGTGTGTGTGTGTGTGTGTGTTTTAATTCTTCACTAAGTTCTATGGAAGAAGCCCTCCCTGGCCTCAGAGCCTCTCTTTGTACTTAATAGCACCTGACTATGTGTGTGTGGGGAGGGAGAAGGGTGGTAATGCTAGGGGACCTTCAACAAGCAATCTTTTAGTATTCATGAAAGTTTGTTTGTCTGGGTCAAATTTCTAGGAGTTGGTTGATATCTTTAGTGATGCCAAGATCATGTTAATTGTACCTATTTGTCAAGTTAAAATTCGATATGAGTCTCAGAGTGGCTGAATTGAGTGTAGCTGCTTTCTTTTTAAAGTTTTCTTCTATCCCCTTGTCCAACTCCATCATCTAATCATGTTCAAGCAAAGGACGAAGGAAAAGGCACCCAATAATCTGGGGCTTTATGTACTGTTTGGGTACTAGACAACTCAAACAAAAAATTGAGGAAATACTGTTAAGTGAGAGTCAAAATGCTGCTCCCAAATTTTGCTTACAGAGTACAGCATCTTTTTCACGCTCTACTTAAATGAAAGCTTTAAAACCCTTACTGAGAAATGCACCTATTTAAAAAGTGGGGTAGTCAAGTAAACTAGAGAATATTACTATAATGGCTATGTCAAATGCGGATAGATAGAGCAACCTTTCTCGGCTTCAATGTTTCAGATGTACAGAGGAGATATCCTTTAAGATAGAATTTCATTTTCAGGGTTAATAGATGGTCACTTAGGTCAGGAACAATAAAGCAACAGCTCTATTGTACAAACAAATAGGTAAAAATAAGATAAATGTAGTACTTATTTGACTGTATTAAAGCAATCAGGTAAAATCTCTATAAGACATTCTTTACTGATCTAACATATACATTTCAAAGCCTGCTCAAGGTAGAGCAAACAGGGAGAGAGTTCTGGTTCCTGGGTTCTTGTTATCTCTTCCAAATGAGCACCCCCTACCTGGAAGTTACACAAGACGATATGAAGATGAAGACATGACCAAAATCAAGTGGAAGCAGCTGGCAATCTTAGGGGTTGACCAACTGACTGACTTCATGCATTACCAGTGTGGGGACCCAGTCCTGCTATGCAGGGGTTCTGCCATCAGTCTTTCTCTTTAAGTTCTACAGGAACTCAGAAGTCATGGACTCAAGTGAAGTGTTGGGGAACCATGAGCATTCAGTGTTCTAACTTCCCAAAGGCTGAGGAGAACGCCTCCATTGAATTCTCCGCTTTTTCCCACAATTCATTTAGGACTACATCTGTGGCCAAATTCTCACTCTTTAAACATCTAAAAAAAAAAAGTAATGTCGAATAAAACTATTTGGGTAGTAATAAAACAGAAGATGTGATTTGGTTATCAGAAATCTACATACTAGGGCACATAAAAATAGCAATAAGTATTGGATTATTTAACAGAAATATCAATTCTTTTTCAGTGTCAGAAATACTTGACAGTTCGAAATTCTTTTTAGGATTGGCCAAACAAGAAGACTGAAAATCTAATAACTTAATGAAAACAATCATAAGCATAATGCATTATTGTAGGTGAGGCTGAATATATCCTTCTGACACCTAAAATGCTTACATGAAGAAACAACAAATAACTAAGCAATAATTCAAAAGATAAACTCTGCTGTTATATTCAAAAGATAAACTCTGCTGCTATATTCAAGCACAGAAAAAGAAATAGTTCCCATCATTTCACAAGAAGGTTTAACATGCCCTTCTTTGAGTAGTGCTTATTTTGTCATTACTTTTAAGTCTGAAATGTTCAAAATTAAAAAACAGTAGGATTCAAAAGTAATGCTGCAAGTGAGGAGGGGCCTGAGACAATTGCCACTGGCAGCTGTCAGAACCACTGAGAATTGGCACAACAGTGTGGGATTGGAAGGAGGGATGGGAGAATCTGGACCGGTTTAAATTTTTGAAATATTATTACAAACAAAAAAACATCTCAAAATCCATTTAAAAAATACTAGAACTGTGCAGCTGGTAGGAGAGAGGGGGAGATGTGCTCTTATTTTAAGCATATATATTAATTATTGAACAAAGCTGGGAAGGAGCTTACAGCTGGGAAGTGCAGGAAACTGGAAATTTAATTCAGGATAAATTCATGAAATTGCACTTCAACAGGGGAACTTGCAGCTGGGTGAGGGCAAAGGGACAGTGATATTTTTTAACTAAAATAAAGTATCTGAGCCCTCGCTTTGACACAGTATTGGAAAGGACATTCTGGAGTTCAGATCAAAGGAGAATCAGGCATTCTGTTGAACACAAAGCACTCTTCATCTTCTTAACTACGCTGAAGTTTTCCTTTAAATGACTGTTTGCTGTCTATTTTCTAGATATCTGTGATGTGTGAGAATTCTCCAAGAAGTATAGAGTAAGAACATTTTACCCATAATGACTTTTTTCTACTCCTCAAATTTAAGTTCGAAGGGAATTTTTTCCTTGGGAGTCCCAAACCATTTTGCCATCTGTTACATTGTCTATCACCTGCAAACTCAAATGATCTACATGTGTGTGTGTGTGATGTGTTATTATTCTCATTTAAATTAGTTGACTTACCTACCAGTAAACTGCTTTCTTAAAAAGCAAGATACAGTAATACTTAAATATATGTACACAATGGATTAACTTTTTATATAAATTATAATCATATTTCTTGAGTAAATCCCTGTCTAACAAAAATTAAATGCCCCCATGGTTCCTTTTCAAGGTACAGTTAACCTTTAACAAAACAGCTAAATGTGAAAACCATGGGACAATAGACAATTTTTATTGCTATTTTTTAGAGCAAAGTAACCTACCAAGTATTTATACCAGTGTTTTTTCTTCTCTTTCCTTTCCATTTCTTCTCTTTTCTTTTCTTTCCTCTTGTTGTCTTCCCTTTTTATTAGGCAGTGTCTCACAATGTGGTCCTAACTAACTAGGAACTTATAATTTCATTCTTGCTGGCCTCAAACCCACAGAAATTCACCAGCTCCTGTTTCCTGAATACATAGCCTGTATCGCTGTCTCTCCAAAACCTATCACTGTTATGAGTTTTGAAGAACCCTGTATTAGGTTCAAGATTATTTAAGGGACATTTGTGTCTTCTCTGTTACTGGTTCTTGGACAATCATTGTGTCAGAATTTCTAAATAGATATCAAGAGAATACATGCAAGTAAAATCTTATTTTCCACAATTATGTATGAGTTTTTGTCAGCATCCACTGATCATTCACAAAATATTGGTTCATATAATTTTGGAGACCCTGAAAGCCCAAATGAAGAAACCAATACTGTAAGTTATTTTCTTTGAGGTGGTAGATTTGCTTTATTCCTTTCTCAGGAAATACTCTCTTTTCACTCCAGTAAAGACATTGTAAATGTATTTCCCTCCCCCGCGCAGGTAAGCTTTGATGTCCATGAAGTTAAGTTTCAGTTCCTACTGCCCAAGTATTCCCCCTGAAATACCTCATATACTGTAATGTAATGATATTCAAACTCTAAAGTTCATCTAACAATATTTTAACTTTTTTTGCTGTAGCTTAAGAATACTACCCTCTGCGTAAAAGAAAGAAACAGGTTTAGTAACACTGGCAGTACAACTACTCAGGAGCATATTATTTGTAAGCATATTATTTATAAGCATATTATTTGTATGCATATTATTTGTAAGCATGTTTAATAGACTTCATCATGCTTATGCCAGTGTCATAGTTAGAAGCTCAGAACTCTTCACTGCCCTCCTTCATTATAAGTTATTTTATAGCTTTATAGTTTCCTGGGAAGCAACAGCAAAAGGGTAGTGACATGTCTTATGGAAAGGGTTGTTTTTGGAAGCCCATGAATGCTTTTCTGGAAAAAAAGGAGGGGGGAGCTGTTTCCAGGGTGGTGGAAAATATTCAGGACATAATTTTGACTGAGATGGTGAAGAATCAGAGGGATACAAGATTTATATGTTGGGGGAATGTTCCAGATGGTGGGTGGAGTGTGTGGGAGTGGGAAAGGGATTCATCACTGGCCAGGGAGGAGACTCATAAAAACTTGAAGCGTATTCTCTAAGATTCCAGTTCTTTCACCCAACTTTCCCTAACACTGCTTATCATGATGCTTTCAACATATGGCCCCTAAAACACTTTTATAATGATCCCACTCTATTTTTCCAACCTAATATTTTATTCATTATTTAGGAATTTCAGACAATGGAATCTGATAGATTATAAACTCTTCCTAGTCTTCCCAGATTCACCCTCCACCCTTGTGCCCTCCCCACAAAAAAGAAAAATATGTATGTATATACCAAGTCTAATTTTGTGTTGTGCATATACTCATTGCCAAATGGACAAAATCCCAGTGGCCAGCCCCTTAAAGAAAACTGAGTCCTTCCCCATTCCTTATTGCACACTAGAAGCCATCTCCTCTAAAGAGCTACACTTCAGCATTCCTATGTGCTCAAAGATATTTGCCTCTTCCTCTCATCCACATATATCACACCTGAGTGGAAGGTTCCTATGTTGGCTACTGAGCCCCAGACGCTTTCTTTATGTGAATTTTTTTATCATAAGACTATCTTTAAATGTTTTGAGTTGTCAAATATGATTGTGAGGCCACCATCGAACCCAAGAACTGGGATGTTCCTGTACCTTGTTTCTATTTAGAAATACCTTCCTCTTTCCAACTCTCTTCATTCTCCCTAAAAAATAACACTATTTATTAAGCAATTTGGAAAATCAATGTGCCATATATAATGCTGCAACTGTTGTATTTATGATTTTCATTATACTCCTCTCTACCTGTGATTCACTTATACATCTTCTATCCTCTCTAGCACATCATGGTGTGACTATACCTGTGTAGACATTCTCTCATTGCAGACAATAAACTTTTAGGTTGTTTCCCTTCTTGATGTTACAAATGGCACTTCCATAGTCAGCCTTACGCACCGCTTCTGAACATGCTCCTGTATTTCCCCAGGCTATGCTTAGAAGAACTCTACCTAGGTCGTCATGTATGCAAGTAAGTGTTTCAGTGTCTAGGGTTACAAGATATGACCAAATGACCAAAAAGATTTCATCCTCATGAACCATTCATTAAAGTTTCACACACACACCTACTTACTTCATATTTCAAGTCTTAATTTTTGAAAGTCTAATGTTATAAATTGAAGGATCTATATGTCAATTTTCATTTCTTATATTAAACTAGTAAGATTAATCTCTATTCTGATACTTATTAGCTACTTTTATTGGTCTGATAAATGCTTATTAATGGGCCTTGCCCAGCTTTACAAGATTATTTATCTCCCTAATATTGCCTAGGAGAAATACCTAGGGACTTGCAGAGATGTATTGAATTTTCTGAACACTAATTTCTAGTAGTACAAAAGTTTGCTTAGCTATTTGCACTAAATACAAATCCAAGTTTGTGCCAATTTTCTGCTTTCTCTATGGTACATTCTTATTTTTAAAGGAGCAATGTTCGATTTTTATATATAGTAAAATTATGAGATAGTGTTCCAGTATAATTTTTCTCTCATGGCCACCCAATGTTTTCATCATTTTTAAATGGTGCCTTATTCCCTCAGTGATCTATGTGTCAGTTTAGATCCAAGTCTTCTAGTTTGTTTTACTGGTCAGTGTTAATGGCACAGTGCTAGCTAATGGGCTGTGCTTTTATTCATCTATTCACACAAATTCTGGTTCCTGTAAAGTGGGTTGAGAGAGTGACTTGAGATTTTGAGACAAAAGAAAGTAGTTTTAATCGACTTGAGATTTTGAGACAAAAGAAAGTAGTTTTAATCATTCAGATGAGATACAATATTTTTCAAATGTCTATGAACTATTAAAGTGGGCAAATAGACATTGATAATATGAGTAAAATTAAAAGGTGGCTCAATACTTATGACACAAATTGTTATCAACAACAAGGAATGTGATGAAGATGCTCTGATGCTTCCTAAGTGATATAATTTTCCTTAACCCTAGACGAGGCTTGCCCATTAATTGAGTTAAATTAGAACAAAGGTATTTGAAAATCCTTGTGTAAGGCCTGAGTCAGATATTATCATAAACACTTCATGGTGTTAACCTACAAAAACAAACTCACCATTGTTTAGCTGCTAATATTAGCTGGATGCATGTTCAGGATACAGAGAAATTGAAACATACACAGAAAACCAAAGACTAATTTGAGAAAACATCAAGAACATAGTTGGGTATGAGTTTTGATGTTGGTTTGTCGCTAAGGCCATGTTTCACACTCCTGTTCCTCACTACCACAGAACAGGCTTTTCACATTCTTTTCTTTTTATAGGGTATGGTTAACAAATGATATTTCAGTAATTTTTCTGCTTTGCAGTGGTGAAGTTGATGATTTAATTGGTTTCTAGAATATCCATATTTAAATGTTATAAATGTAAACAGATAGAACAGATGCAGTACTGTAAAATAAAGATGTTTTTCATATTTATATGAGGTTATTTTCTCAGGAAGATCTGCTTTGTCCTATGTGTATCTCATTCAGTCTAACTTAAATCTCAAGGATAACTCTCTGTGGCCTACAGTGATGTAATACCTTAATATATAATGGTTGTTTTGAATCTAAGAATGTATTTTGAAGACACAGATAAGAGACTTAATTAACTCTTAGCTAAGGATCTTTCATAATGGGCTTCAATATAGATGATGGGTACAGATGAATCTACAATCATTGTAGAACAATTACCAAAGTAGATCTTCCATCAGTTGAGACAGAGAAACCAAGGCATGGAATTGAAAAGGAGAAAGACAGATTTTTGGATGTACTCGGAAGGGATTATCGATTCCTGTAGCTCTGATGTGGCTACTTGAGTGCAAGAGAGGGGGGCTATGCCTAGAGATACAAATGTGAGAGTCATTGGGATATACAGGTATTTAAATATAAATTATCATTAAGTCCCAATAAATGATACAGTTGATGAGTTTGTCCCGGTTCATTCTGAGCAAGCCTATGTTGCTTTGTTAGTCATCCATTTCCCTTAATGCTCAGCTTTTGAAACGAACCAGGCTCTGTAATGTGGTTCAGAATGAACACCAAGCTCATAATTCTATTCAACAACCCACACTTCTTCAGAAACAGGATTGCCCTTCAACAGTAAATGACCCTTACAGAATAATGGGGTGGGAGGAATAAAAGCACTTAGAGATGATAAACTGTCCCTGTTAGTGGAAGTGGAAGCATTTGATTGTGCGTGACATAACTGAATGAAAATAGGGAAGTTTAAGTAATGAGATGTATTTTTCAAGTTTGTGTTTTTGTGTGCGAGAGAGAAACATAAGGACATAAGCACAATCTGAGCGTCTGGGTTGCGGTCTATACCACTCCCCTTGTGCATCTCCAAATTGTTTTCTCCTACTTGGCTATACTCATTATTAACAGCTCTTACAAAGATGGGAAGGAATGGGAAAGTTCTTAAATACTGCTTTCTTAAAAAAAAAAAAAAGGAAAGCCAAAGTTCAAAACATCTGGGCTCTGCACTAGGAAATACTTTTGGTGAGGCTGAAGTGATTATGTAAAAGATTATGCAGAAAGAGCAGACAGTCTCTTTGTTGTTCTGTTTACGAAACCTTTTACTTTCACAGTAGCATTTGTCAAGTGCTCTGAAATGTTTAACAAACCTGTCCTGTTTTCCTCGCTGGGAAAAAAAGAAAATGAGTCTTATTTGAAACCCTTGAAGACTTCCTAAACTGGGCACAGGATTGCTCAATCATCACCCATGATTACAAAAGCCACCCATTCCAGTGCAATTTTTAGCTCTGTCTGTTTGCTTGTGTGCTGTTTTGAGCTCTGCAGTATTGTTTCTCTCAGAGCAACAGCCCCGCCCTGTTTAGAAGTGCCCCAAATTCTGAGAGGCGAAGGGATAAGCCACGATGGACAATACAGAATATAAACGAGGAAATTGAAACCAAACACTTGGCCCAGGTCTTAAACCAAACCATCTACATCCTCTATCCAAGCTCCATCTAAGTCAGATAGCTGCATTATGACCCAGCTCGGTCCAATCTGACTTGGTTAGAGAGGTAAAGCAGTTGTTCTGGGAAAATAGCATCGTCAAGCCATACTTCCCTATGGAGGGGAGAGTGGTGTCAGAATTGCAAGAAGGTCCAAGTCAGAACACCTGTGTGCCAGATCCGCACAGCTGCACCCGAGAGTCGGCCAGCCCTGCCTGATGCCATCTGCTCAGCACATGAAATGCCAGTTTCTTGCTGAAGATGGGTTTGAAGGATGAGCGTCTTTAAAGGAAAAGCTCACAGCTCGCCTATGACATCCTTAAACTTTCTCACATTTTAAAATAAACAATTTTAGGAAGAGGGGATTAAAGGCTTATGTCAGAGAGATGACAAGGAGGGTATATTGTGAGCTCCAGAAGCATTGCCTCTGAAGTCCTCCTTCAGATCAGCATTTGGCTTTTCACTCTGGTGACGGATGAAGTATGACCGTACTTTCGGAAAATTCCAGGTGTTAAGCATGTGCACATTCCAAACATGCTCTCTGTTCCTGTGTCTGGGTTTGCAACAATCAGACCAGCAAGTGAATAGCTCTCTTCTCTAGCTCATCAGACACATAACAAGACTCCCAGCACACACCTTCACTTCCGGTTCAGAATAAAAACATGGCAGATAACCCAGACTCCATAGACCCGTCAGCACTCACTGCGCTTCCGCACCACACACAACACTAACACCAAGAACAGTATATTTCTTTGAATTTAAAGGTTAATTTCCTACAGACCATCAGCATATCCCTATTTAATGATCATCTTCCAGTAACTATGAGTAATTATTATGTATTTGAAATACTGTTTTTTTTCTTTCACTTAGCCTTTGGGAGTGTTTTGCTTTGTTTGTTCTATTTTTTTTATGGAGATTTAGAACATGCATCCTTTTTAGAATTATCTTCCAGGGATGGAAGACAGGAACTTTAATAATTTTCATATTTTACAGGCAAAATTCTATAGTTATTTAAATTTCTAAATCAAATTAAAGCTTCAATATGTTCAAAACAGCGTTTTCTACTTTTACAAAAATGAGAAACAAAGAGGTCTCCCCACTTAACCCAAGAAGGCAAAAACATTTTATATTTTAAAGGAAAAAAATAATTCTGACCCTAAGATTAAGCTTCCATAGAACCACAGACACCAAATACTAAGCTTGTCTGTCACCTACAAGGTCACTTTTTATACCACCTTTCTTCCCTTCCCCCTCACATTTTTTAGTAAGTTCTTTCCAGGGCACCCAGAAGCTGATAGGATACAGAGAGATTAAGCCAGATATAAAGAAAAGCTCTGGGAACCTGGAGGTGTTCAACCAATGCTAATTGTGTGCAGCTTCTAGAAGCAAGACACCATCTACTTCTCAGATATCTGATGACACTAACATTAGACAGAAGACGTTGCTAAAAATATACAGGATTTTTCTAGTGAAACCACATTTAATGCCAGGCTGCTTTATGCATGGATAAACAATTACTATGGTTTGCATTTACTCTATTTGATTTGTGTGTGTTCGAGTCGCAAGCAGCTGTCCTGGTTTTGTTCCTTCCCCTTTCATGTATCTTAGCTGCAGACTACCACTCCTTCGGGTCCCTGCACTCAAGCCCACTGTGATGACTACCACTGGCACTTTGCTAAACCTGATAGCATGGATTCAAAATCAGTCATCTGTTCACTGCTTTGGCCATGCACTTTTTTTCAAAGGTATTTTAAACGGTCCTTGAATCTCCAGGAATTCCTCCTCCCAAAGTCAAAGCATCCTCTGCATCCAGTCTTTGGCTTTCCCAGAAGTGAACTATTTTTGTTCAGATAGAATTATTGGTGTGGTCGAGCCACACGATTCTTTTTTGATGTCTCCTATGAACCACTGTCCTATTATTTTGTCCTTCGTATTTTAAGCTCTAGGCCATCAAACATAGATGCACTTTTGTGTTGAAAGCTTGTAGTTTCTAAGAAGAAAATATCAGAGTGTGCACTCCAATGCAATTTGTAATCAATGAGTGGGTGACCTGTACCCTAAGATTTGCACATCAGCGCCTCGTGCTTTTAGCAACCAATAGACGCTAAAATTTAGCTACAATGCCCTGCAGCTGCTGTGGCTAGGGAGCCCGTTGGAAATATCACTTCAACAAGATTTTTCTTGCTAAAAGCTATTCCCTTCTAAAATATGTTGGAGAAGATACCCGTGGAGCAAATAGGCAAGCCAGGAAGTCTACGAGGATTTCCAATGTATTTTGGAAGTCTTATATTAGTTAAGCAATTCCAAAGACCTTTTTACAGAGTTAAGAAGTTCAGATTTTCTCTGAAATTTTAATACGTTTACGTTAAAAAAAAAACCAAATACCTCCTTACAGACATTGTTTTCTTGTCTTGGTGAATGCATTTTAACTAAAAATTTACATGTCAAGTAACCTGTGTCACCAGATCAGACTCCTGGGAGTCATACTGAGTGTGATCTCTTCCTGCCTCTTGCAAGAGAGTGCGCTTGGGGTGGAGAACATATTTCTAACCTATGCTGGAACATGGTGGCTCTCTCAGAGAAGGGAACCGTCTTTTAAAAATTCTTCTCGGGTTTTGTAATGGAGAACAGTTTACAAGATAATGCTAGAGATCTTCTTTTTTCAGTTTAAGATTTTATAATTCCAAATGAGGGTTTCCATGTTAAACCGGCATTGAAAGGATTACAGTTAAAATACTGCCTTGACTCAAAATGACTTGGGGAACACTTTGGAATTGTTTTTGGAAACAATTCTGTATTTTGTTTTTGGATAACTTCACTGAGTATGGGCACTGAGTTTATGGAAACAACAAAAAGCCAAGTATTTTAAATATGATATACTAATTAATATATATGATATTAGTTATAGTCACAAATTAGCACCAAGAAGAAATAAACACGTGGGTTACTTCTGAAGTCAGTTTCAGAACAAATGTCTATATTCTAATGCCACAGGAAAGAAATTTAATAGTGGCTAGTTTGGAAAAATAATATGTGAATATGCTTTTAAAAATCTAAGTCTTTCAAAATATGTCTTCTATCACACTGATTTCTCTGCTGTATTTCAGCCCACGTTCTGCTCCTGGGCTTCCCAGTGGTGAGGTCTTGGCTCCTTTCCCTGTCGTTGCTTTCATCAGCGAATGCTGAGGGCCCCACCGATTCCACACTCCATTTTCTTTATTTCTTCCCATACTTCTAATTCCTTGTAAGCCGCCTCCTCCCACTAAAGTTGCCTTGGTATTTTTCAAATCATAAAATTAAAGTCAGATTTTCTTGGGGAACAGCAAAACATTTACAAATAGGAAGATAGTTAAACTTTAACTCCCGTTAAAATATTTGGGAAATTAAAGGCTGATCTCACCCCTTTATTTATCACTGTGGTATTCGACACCATCAGATCTTTCCTGGCTGTTTATAGGACAGTCTCCTTCCTACAGGTCATTCTGACTGTCCATTGATGCACCTGCAGTGCAGTCTGTCAAGTATGGCTAAAATGGCTTCATTGCTTTTTACATTAATAAGTAACATTTTTTTCACTGTGGTTAATATCCAGATTTGTGTCATTCATGTATAACAGAAAGGATAATAGTTTTAGTTTTATATAATTGAAGTGAGATAGATAACAAAGAGATTCAGTTTTAGTGTCCATCCTTAGAAAGCTTGATGAAAACTCATCAAGCTGTTTCGGTCCACTTCTTACTACATGAACCGGGAACCTCTGCCAGCCTCAATATTTCAATGGATTCCTCGAGAACACTACATTGCTGAATATACAAAGGAGCTAGTATAACATATGTGTCTAATAAGTGCTGGTTGACTGGGAACACAGTGTCTAAGACACTTAAAAAGGAAACAATTAGAAATTTGATTGATTTACCTAAAGAGTTTATTTACATCTGAATTTTTAGGTGTATCACTGAAAAGATCTTTAGCTGGTTTCATGTGTGTGTGTGTGTGTGTGTGTGTGTGTGTGTGTGTATGAATTGGCACAATATAATAATAAACTATACAGACTCAAGCAAGACTAATTGGTTTATGTTATTTTGTTTAATTTTAGAAAGGCTGTGGACTGATTCCAGAACCCTATGCATTTAATGCAAGCACTGAACTACAGAACTACATTTTCCGTCACAAGACTGCTTGACCTTAAACTCCAGTTCTGCCTAGCATCCTATATAATTTGAGGGACTAAGTGGGGGAAATAATATAACCATATGAAATATTAAGGTTAGCTTTTATGCTTTAGAAATGGACAGATGATGGAGATAGATTAACTATATGCTAACTTTAGAAAACTCACTTCAGAGATGATGTGGAGGACATCTTGCAGAAGTATAAAACATTGATATATTTTATGGAGATTGATACTGAATTCCTGGCAGCAACAAGAGGGCAGTAAAGCAGCAAATGTTGACCAGCCATAGACAGAGCAATCTTTGTTAGCGGAGAATCCCTAGCATGTTTCTAGATTAAATGAATGTTGGATATGAACACTAATGAATTTTGAAGAAATAAACACTATTTAGTTTTTAATATGTTTGATTCAAGTCATCTATCAACTGTCCAAACATATATAACTCTTGAGAAAATAAATACACAGACCTGTGCCTGAAAATCTAAACATGTAACCTAATAGCCTATATTGTTTTCCTTTACTTTTGCCAGTGTAGAGTCTCATTTTATGGTTTTCAGTAGATTATAATCATTTTATTTTCTTCATTTTATTGAAGAATGTTCATGTTTATAAAAGTCATTACATGTTCTCATTTAAGGAGGAAACCAGAAGTAGTAAATTATGCTTGCAGTAAACGAAATTAGGACTGTTTACTTATTTTGGAGAACAATTTGTCTTACAAAAACACCATAAAAAGCCATTGGAGAAATTGAAATGCCCGTTGCTAGGTTTACAAAAAATAATGGGCAGCGTACTCTCTGATTCCACCTGAGTGTGATTCCAGAAAGCACCAAGTTAGCACCAGTTGGCAGGGGACAGGGAAGAATGAAAAACGCACTGTCTTGGAGAAAGCAGAGGCTAAGGGCCGGCTGTCTGTCATCTTACTTTCTGCTCCTTTGTCCTGTAACACTACAATTATCCTGAAGGCGAGGGCTGTGAAATTAATAATAATTCTTTGAAGAATCACATCAATTTTCTGAAAAGAAGTTTAATGTTTTCGTGTTTGTGTCCATTGTATTTGAGACTCTGAGATTCGATTCCTGCCCGTGTAGGATGGATAATCAGCTACTATGGTATTGAGGAGAACATTCATACTTAAGAGAGTGTTATATTTTCAACAGCTTGGGAAAAGAACCCCTTCCTGTTTCCAGTCTTCTCTGGGGTCGTGGACTATAAGCTGGTTACCCTTTGTTTTATGTCTAATATCCACTTATGAGTGAGGCCGTACTGTGTTTGTCTTTCTGGATCTGGGCTTTCTCACTCAGGGTTGGTTTTTTTTCCAGTTCCATCCATTTGCCTGCAAATTTCAAGATGTCATTTTTTTTTTTTTTACCGCTGAACAGTACTCCATTGTTCAATGTACCACATTTTCTTTATCCATTCTTCAGTTGAATGGCATCTAGGTTGTTTCCAGGTTCTGGCTACTACAAATAATGCTGTTATAAACATAGTTAAGCAAACAGTTGTGTGGCATGGGGCAGTTTGAGGTACCACTAGCAGTGGATCCAGTATTTATCCCTAGTGCCTGAACTGGCTCTTTAGAGCCCATTCCCTATGGAGGGATAACTTACCCCATCTACATACAGTGGGGAGGGCCGTGGTCCTGTCTCAGGTGATGTGACAGACTTCGTTGACTCCCCATGGGGAGCCTCACCCTCTCTGAGGAGCAGATGTGGGGTGGGATAGGGAGAAGGTGGGAAGACTGGGAGGACAAGAGGGAGAGGGAATTTGGATTGGTATGTGAAATAAAATTGTTTTAAAGATTTAAAAAGAATCTCTTCCCAGTCCACCCACTTTTCTTCTGTCCGGCTGATGCTGTTTCACATTAATGAAGCTCGACTTTACAAGGAGTCATCTCCCTGAACGTTATGCATCCAAAATCGTGTGATCCACTATGTGTTCAAAATATAGCACTCAAGGAACACATCTTAGGCATAACAGGAAGAAAAGTGGGGCTATTCTTGAAAGTCATTAGCAGAACATTGCAGTGGCAGGCAGGGAGGCTGTGCTCATAGGACACAAGAATAAGAACAAATGAGTGTTTATCAGAACTGTGAAAATATTAGCAGGGCACTGAAGTTTTTAAAAGAAAATTCTAGAAAACCCAAACCAATAGGCCATAATAAAAATGTTTTTAACCATGAAAACACTTTCCACTCTCAATCCTTATACCTACAGCTTTTTTCCCCACAAAATAAGTGTTAATGTATCAACATGAAAACTAGTCATGATTTCAGAATCACAATTTACTTGAGTTGATTGTGTGACTCACAATTGACATTCACAAATTTAAGATAAAAGTCTAAGTTTTTCTATAAAGCTTTTTTTAATGATATTAACTGTGAAGAGGCAATACTTTCTGATTTACAAAGACAGGACAGAAAACTACTGGAGATGCAATAATAAAAAAGCATTAAGTGATAACTGATGTCCTGGAGGAAATCCACAAAGATGGGTAATTCTGACTACTCTGCATGTGTCTAATCTTTCAGGGCCAACTGGTATTTCAGGTAGAAATTGTAGGCATCTTCAATAACAAATTCTGGGAAACGGTGTATGATAGTATAGATGGCATGTGCATAGAAATAAGATTTAATAAGGGGTTTACATATACCAGAAATATCAACATAGCAAAGGATTATAACTATTTCACACATCTATTAGTAGTGAGAGAGAGACATGAAACTTATCAGTAATTGAAGAGATCCAGCATATCTGGACCAATAGCTGGCAGAGTGCTAAGAGGGTGAAAGAAATTTCAAAGATGAATGCGTCTCTTCACAAGGCTTTCTCTTCAACACCACCAGCGTGGATTCTGAATGTCTTCAGAAAATGAGGCTGACTGCCAAGAATAGTACCTGAGATCCCGTTGAGCACAGCTAACAACTCATTGGCTCAATGTTATTCAAGCTTCAGGCTTTATTCACTAATTAAAGCAGGGATGACCATTGTTTCCAAAGGACGTGGGTGAGGGAGGAGGAGGATGAAGAAAAGGAGGAGGAAATAATGACAAAACTAGGCAGAAAAGAAAATAAATGAAATTTTTAAATGTGCTTCATTTTTAATCATAATAGAATGTATACTCGAAGCATTTTTTTGCGGGGAGTATGACAGTAGAAAGTCATACTTGATCACAACATAAAATATATTTCTGACTCTGGGAGGAAAGTTTTAAAGCCATTGGCCCCTATCCTAGTGAAACTTGGATCAAGGACAGGCAATGTGCATCGTCTGCATCCTCCATCCTTGGTTCCTTTGTGATGCCAGTTATTACAGGGGAGGCTCAACCAGGCTTCTTGCCAATCACATCACTGAAGTGTCAGGCCTGAGAAAGTAAGTGAGGACAGTGTAATTATAGCCATTTACCTTCATTAATTTTGCTTAAAAGCCACGGATACAGTTGTCATCACGGCACTGTAGTCTTTGATAACACGTTTGAATGTGTACAAACTTACAACGGTTAAAAAGAACTGTGCATAATTTATCTCCCACCAGTATTTTCTTAATTAACTCAAGACAACAAATTTAATTCTTACACAGAGAAAAGATGGCGCAGAATAAACTGAAAACAGGGGTTTTACCTATTTAAATGGATTGTATTCGATTCGGAAAACCCAAGTTCTAATGAGAATTCTTTTACCATGGATACCATCTGTGATGCATTGCTCTCAACCTCTCTCCCTCAAATATAAGATGCAAAAATAAAACTAAGCGATTGCCAATGTGCCATTCAGATACTAATTTAATCTCTTGCATGAATTCTTGAAACATTTAAATTTATAGATGATGAAATTTATTTTGATTTTTTTTCTATAAAGACATCCATCTTAAATGGTTAAACACATAGCAATGACCTTATTTGGTTATCAAATTCAAGCATTTTTTAGGAGTCAGGAGTCAGTCAGTTTGAAAAGAAAGTTAAGAGTCTTCACCCTGAAAATAGCAGCTGATCTTTTAGGACATAGCAAAAAAAAATAGCCATTTTTACTATCTCATTCATGTTATACAGAAAAATAATGTCATTTAACTATTTTTGTACATTTTATCATATGTAGCACTTGATAAGAATAAATCATTGCTATGTTTGCATTCTAATCAAACATAAAACTCATCAACACCAAATGCACCACAAAGCAAAGCTAAAAAATCATGTAAGTCCCAAGATTTTAAAACAACAGAGATTTTAAAAACACAAAAGCAAAGTCCCTGTCTTGCTAGGTTCCCCGTAGCTTTCCTTCATCATCAGGACAGAGAAAGTTACACAGAGGTTAGGTGCTTGGCTGCCTAAGTTCTGACAATTTTTTGTTTTCGTTTTTGGTTTTTGTTTTGGTTTTTGAGACAGGGTTTCTCTGTAGCTTTGGAGCCTATCCTGGAAACCTGTCCTCTTGTCTTGAGGGCTAGCCTTGAACTCACAGAGATCCGCCTGCCTCTACCTCCCGAGTGCTCGGGTTAAAGGCATGGGCCACAAAGGCATGCACCAGCACTGCCGTCTATTTCTGACAATTTGATGTTAGGCGTGAAAGGTCTGCATTTTGTTACTGAGGGCTCATACGTTGTTGCTGTTATTTCTGGTGTGGTTTCCAAACCCAGTGTGGGAAACTTGTGGGGTTTATCATCTTAAAGGTAGATATAAGTAGTAAATAGTCTTTAAAATGGAAAATCCTATCTTTCGTTGAGTGAAAAAAGGAGAAGGAAAGAAACAAACAGAACGGGATTGTGAGAAGTGCCCGGGTTTGCAGGTAGATGACTACAGTCTGTAATCAGCAGAGGAAAGAAAGAAAACAGAAACAGCACAATGTCAGAGATAGAGGGAGAATTTTGGCATAAGGAATTAACAGCAGACCATAGAGTGTGAAGATTAATACTAGGGAGACAAGGACTTTGGGTTTCAAGAGAACAACTCAATGCAGGTCAAGTAAGTCACCCTTAAAGGCTGTGTAAGAAGACACCGCCATTTACAGATAACTACAGTTTCAGGTGATTTGAAACTGAAAATTTCCTCTGTGCTCCCATTTGGATAAAGGCTTATATTTCATCTGGATAAAAATACTATCAATAGATACAATTGTTTCTAACAGCCCTGTTAAAAATGTATTTATTGCACACTTCTGTGAGATTAATTTAATTCTCAATATTATTAAAAAATACTTCTAATTTGTGTGAATTATGAAAACATCATTCAAGAGAAAACTGTCAAAACTAGAGGAGATGGTGTGAAAATAGTACACCTACAATTTATGAATCCTTTTCAAAGAGACAGCTGATATACAAAGAAAAATGACAGCACTCTGAATTCTGATCACAATATGTGGGTCTAGACACTCAAAGGCAGTTGAGAGTTTTGCTCTTGAAGGACTGTTTTAACTTTAAACAGCATCAGATTGATTTTGTTGGAGCAGACTCTATGAGTATGCTCAATTATTTTTGGTTCCTGTGGTTGAGTAACTAATATTGCCTTGGGTATTAAAACCCCAGCTTATTATGATTGTATCCTTGAAGTCTGAGCTATTCTTGCTTCCATTTTCAACCTATAATTTTGCTAGTTAACCAGTAATGAGCCAGCTTCCCTTTAATGACAGTGATGCACTGTCACTCTTAATGTCAGCATTCAGTGAGAAAAGTGTGACGATATTTATGTTGCTTAGTTGGTCTATTTTGTGGTTTTCGGGGCTCGTATGACTTCGAGTCTTCCCTCCATTCACACTACATAGTTTAGTCACTACTCCCTCACTTTTTAGGGAAGACTAAGCAGACCCCTCTTTGGTATGTATACTGTTGTGCTCTCTGCCTTTATAGTCCCAAGCTCTGGACTACTTCAAGTGGCAGTTGGCAGCCATAGATGGCTTGTTTCCTTGTGTGCTTCAACACAGCTATGGGTAAACCCACATCACTATACAATATTAGAAAGACTAGAAGAAAAAAAAGGACTACATAATCTTCTTAAATAAATATAGAATAAAAATAAACTTATCATACTAATATCAGAACCTTGTAATTAAATATACTAGCTCAAATATCAGACAGTCTAGGGCCAGGATTTTTGTTTTTTGCACTTTATGAATTGTACAAATTGCATAATCTCTAACTCGGGGCAATAATTGTTTTAATTAATTAATTAATTAATTTATGTCTGTGTGTGTGTGTGTGTGAGAGAGAGAGAGAGAGAGAGAGACCTGTGTGCAGACATCCAAAGAGGACATAAGAGGGCATCAGATCCCCTGGAGTGTTGCTAAAGGCAAATGTGAGCCATGTGACTTGGGTTTTAGGAACTAAACTCCGGTCTCTAAAGAGCACCAAGCACTCTTAACTGCTGAACCATCTCTCCAGCCTCATGTTTTCAAACACTTCATTGTTTAGAAAAGTAAGGATATTACAGTTAGCCTCAAGCCATCTAGAAGATTAAAAGAGTTACCACAACTGGGGTTTGGAGTAAAGTCTGACACCAAGTAGATGGTAAGTCAATTTTAGCTCTTAGTAAAATTTAATATGCGCTTTAAGAATTTGCAAGCTTGTTTAAGGAAGTCATACATTTGATGATAACTAATTCTTCTTGTCTTCAGAAGAAAGAATTTATACTTTATCTCATCCACATGGTAAATCATAATATTGCAAGTTGCTATCTCTTCTTGTTGTGAGGCTTTAATTCATCTCATCGTGCAATGTATTTATTCATTCATTGATTTTTTTTCAAAGTTTTGTTTTACACAGGATAGGACCATTTAATGGGTAATTTTAAGATACTTGAATTTAAACTATTATGTTTACCAAATTACAATATATTAACAAATAAATTAAACTGATGCTGCTGAAGGTTTGAAAGCAGTGATATACATTGGTCCCATTTCTTTATTATGTGAACAAGTTAGCTGGTGATCTCTTAAAATTTTACTGTTTCCATGTGGTCTTATTGACTTGACTTCTACTTTTCTAATGCAGCTAAATCAAAACTAATTTTAAGGTCTCAAAAATAATCTGCCATATAGATTCAACGGTTTGAATTAATGCTACTATACCTTAAACTAATTTGTTAATTAACAGCACAAGAATTTCAACATCAGATTGAAATCACCAATCTTAAAGATTTCTCTGATTCAATTTACCATTTGCCAGAAAACACTTCATGGCAAAAATTCTCCAGAGTGATTCTGACTAGATATTGGTGTTATTTGTGGCCTCCCTGTTATTGACTTGGAACCGAAGCAGGCAGTGACCCAAAGTTGTCATCATAAAACACTCATTGAAAAGCCATTATTTTAAATATTTGGATGGTGATTTTTATTCTGTGGACAGATGTTCCTATTTGTTAAGAAAGAAAAAAATAACTTCCCAAATTTTATATCTACTAACCTCTTTGTTTGAGAGAACGGTTTGGATTTGTTTTACTAAAACCAAACCAACAATGAGGAAAATATAATTTCCAGTTTCTATCCAAAGTCAATTGAAAAAGAAGATATTAATAACTTACCTGAAATACTAATATTAAATTTCATTGTGTATTATATGTTAAATCTTTCTATGCAACCTTACAAAAGCAATGCCAAGGCATCAAAAAACAAATCCATGAATTATAACGAATTTCAGATTTTAGGGGAGGGTTGATAAAGAGAGAGAAAGAACACCAAGTTGGGTGGATAGGGGGTGAGGAGAATCTTGGGGGAACTGGAGAAAGGGGAGGAATAGGATTAATATATATATATATATAATATATATATAATATATATATAAAACCTTTTAGTAAAAATGACCAAGAGACTCATGCAGACAATATATGTCATAAATCTTACCAATGATCAGATAAATAACATGATGTGGGTTTATCTTTTTTATAGATTAATACCAACAACTAGAGGTATACTGAAGCAAATTAACTTTAATATGTACTCAGGGAGTCATGGGGAGAAATAAGATTGTAATTCACCTTGATATTATCTTTATATTAAAGGATAACTACCCATGAGAGGGCTGATTTCAAATGGTAAATCTATTAATTATGATAAATCTCTTGTAAAACTCCACAGACGACTTTAATGCACAATTTAAATGATTGCATGTGTAAAAAGAGCAGGCACAAATATTCTCCTAAAACAGAGTATACCGTTCCTCTTCTATGACATTGCTGTAACTTTAACCATCAATTTGAAACAGTCGGGAAAAGGAGAGAAGAGGGCAGAAATCTGTATCCGAGGGAATAATAAAAAAGTCTACACTCGGTCAGAGTCACAGCTGGAGTGAATTTAAGTCACCTTGTCCTCTTCCTCACTCTCGTCTAGCACAAAAGCAGAATGATGGATGCTTATACTTAGCTTATCATTAAAATTGTTCTCCTGCTAGTCATGGGCAACCTTCCACTTGTATCAGCGGCCCATTCTGCAGGACTTACCATGAACATAACAGAATATCCATGCAGATTCTTTCAAAAGAGTTTTAAATGATTTTTGAAAGCTTAATTATAAAATGATGTATTTGTATTGCAATATCTAACAAGTGTTAGCAGGTTATTTATTTCTTAGCAGGGAGAAGTTGGGCTGGGGTTAAAAGAAACCTTGGATAATTTCAGAAAGTGAAGCGAGCCGCTACAAAGAAACAACGGCATAGTTTATTTTAGTGGGCGCTCTCACGAATTCCCACAAGAGCAAATAAATATCTCATTTTTTATTAAGCAAAATGAAATCTACCAATATTAGTGAGCTCTAACAAGGTCTCCCAATTCTAACCAATTTCAGTCAATTTCAGAAATTCTTTACTCAAAACATTACTTAATCCTAACAACTGTTCTTCCAGCTCTATTCAACTGTCTATTCAAGTTCTATTCAAAAGTCATAGAATTGGGATTACACTAAACAGACATGTAAAAAAAATGCTTGTCAACTTCTTAAATAGAACTGTTTGTCACTGACCAATCATCTACCTGTCACTTTTAGAAGTATTTAAAGTTGCTCTATAGCTTGCTTTCAAGTTAAATATGTCTATTAAGAGCAACTGAGATGTAACAGAAATCCATAGAAACACAAATCTAGAAGATTTTTTCATTCGCACACAAAATACTGTGAACTGCACATGATAAAATGATTGTTTAATTGCACTGGTATATTTTAAAGTTTATTTTGAAGGTGGACCATAATGTTCAATATGGAAAACTGTAGAGGCACTATCAGGCAACAGNCACATTCCCATGATTTTGAAGTTAGTACGTAAAATTATCTTTGGTTTCAAATATGTAAAATACTTCCTCTAGGAACTGAAATACATAAATATCATGGATATATATATATATATATATCAATTGTGGATGGAACACGATTTGTCCTGTACACATATACAGCATACGCTATATTTTAAAACCGTTAGCAATGTCAGAAGTGAAAGCTAAATTAAAATTTCTGAGTGAAATATCAAAACCACCTTTCCTACTTAATTTTGTACCAATTAATGAAACAGTACCACCCTGGGTTTTCTTTGTCAGTTCCCACCGTAAGTCTTCATGGTGTCTTGGAAAGGATGCTGAAGTATTTTCTATGTCGCTCCGCACCAGAAGTGAAGATAGGGCTACAACATCTCTCACCAGCAATGCGATTTTTCTCTGTGCTCTTTCTTTCTGAAAATCCAAGGATGCATTTTCTAGGAATAATTTACAACCCACCCACATTTCCTACAGAAATGGAAGAGCCTATAAATTAAGAACACTTCTCTTCCATGAAATCAGGATGAACCAAGTCTGAGAAATCATGGAGCTTCCTTACTCCTATTTTCCCTTTCATGGATTAACAAATCATTACATCTCTTCAAAAGAAAAACCTTGCAATGACAGTAAAGTTTGTATTTTAGCCCCCTATTATAAACTTTTAAAATAGACGGCTGTTAAATTTCAGTTTCCTAAGGAAGGAAGGTCGAAGACTAAGTTTCTAATCTCCTGATGGGAGTGGGGTTGTGTCCTAAGGATTTCCCCCATCTTTAAAGACAGATATTTCAATGTCATCAGTCACCACTAAAGGCAATGGACACAACTGAATGTCTTAGGCCTTGAGTGATAAAGATAATATAGAAACAGCTGCTGTCAATCTTCTCAACTGAACTTTGTTATTATGGTGGGTAAAAAAATTCTGGGAACCAACATTGCTGTTCTAGAGATCACCCTACTTGAAAAAGCAGCACCATTTTCTCTTGAGCTGGTTTTCAAATTTATATCATATTTGTGGAAAAGCTACTACTATTTAGAAGACAGCGTGTCCCATGGAATAAAGAAGATAGAATAATAAATGTTGAAATAATTTCTTTCCCTTCTTCAAAGAAAGAATCATTTCCCTTTTGATGAGAACACATGCTTTAGACAAAACGGTAAGTGTGATGGCAGAATAGATACAATATAGTTCTCCTAGACAGCGACTCTCCTCCTGCCACCCACCCCGACATTTTGTTTTACTTACTCTCAATTCCAGCAGGTTAGACTTTTTCACAAACCCACTTCTGCATTTTAAGAATCTCTTAATTATGGTTAAGAACCTATGATGAAATGTATTTTATACGCTAAGTTCTGAAGGGCATATCAAGAATTCAACGTATTTGGAAAGTTAATAATTAGATATTCAATTTGAGGAGTTGAAGTGTGGCTGCAGACACTTTTAAAAAACATAATTGAGGAAGTCTTTGAGGGAAAAACCAATAATTCATAGCTATCTGTCTACAGGTATGCTAGAAAAATGTAAAGGGTAAGTTAGACTCAGATATATGCTCTTCAGTCCGGTCTGTAAAGCACTCATGGCTTCTGGCATAACAGGTTACTTGACAGAGGAACATGAGGGATCAGGACCCAAAGTAACGTCGGAAGTAAAGGCACAGTGCAGAAAATCCCAAGATATGCACTGATTAAAACAGTGAGGAGCCGGGAGAGATGCTATGTCCTGTTCTTGGGAGAACTAAAGCTCTCTCAAACTAAGAAGATAGAGTGAGGCATGGGCGTTCTGTAGTAGACTATCTGCTAATGTCCCCCAAGGCCAGAACCCCAGCTCATGATGGTCCCAGTTCATGATGAACTTCCAAAGAGGAGGTTAGGTTAATTGCTGTTGAAAATGTTGGGGTGTTTCCCATGGAAAAAGCAATAGTAAGAGAGATGCGTGTGAGAGAGAGGATGTGCGAATATCATGTATGTATGTACCCATGTGTATATATGTATCTTTTTTGTTGTTGTTACTTTCCTTAAATTCTTTTAAAGTCCTGGGATTGTACACTTTGCAGTCCTTTGAGAGTGGAGCTGAAATGTTTGGTAGTTTAAAATCCTGGGCAATATTCTCAGATTACAAAAGCAACACACACACACACACACACACACACACACACACAGGCAGGCACGCACCAGACATGCAGACCATAAGAGGGCAGTAGGGGACCAAGCTCAGGCAGACTCTTCCCTGGCTGTCC
>LOEQ01005821.1:120478-160619 GCA_001685075.1 Bramus lutescens | reverse complement strand
CCCTGGCTGTCCAGCCTTAGCTGCCAGTCTTCCCTCTGCCTCCTGGGCTGTGGGCAGCTGCAGCTGATGACAACGCGCTGAAAGCGGGTGCAGCCACAACTCTGAGGAATCAGGAAAACCCGCATCTGCTGAGCTTGGACCTCCCCCTCTGGTTGACACTTGTGCGATGTGCCTGTGCCTGTGCTGTTTGGCAAACTGGCTTCGATTTTGGCTTTCCACAAAAGGAGCAGAAGGTGGAGCTGTGGTGGTTCGCAGTGCCCACAGAGCCCCCTCTCCTGGCCTCTGCGCGCTGACCGCACTTGGTGCCCAGTGCGTCTGCTTGCTTTGCTCTGGTGTGTGTAACCCTTCACAACTGACTGTCAATCAAACTGCCTGTGTGACAGACACCAAGACACCCCTGAGAAGTTTCCTCTCTCAAAATTGGGTTGGTTTCCCTGCTGTGTTGCAGGCACCTCAGAAGCTGTCACTGTCGCCTCATTATTTTCTTCCTCCCAGTTGATTTATGCGCAGTTCTACTTGAGGGGGAACTGCAAGTCTATTGGAGGTCTTGCCTGCCAGTGCAAAGAATTTGGCAGAGAAAGAGAACTGTGAAAGAGAGCAAGTCTGCTTTTGGGCAGCGTAAAATGTTTTGGGTGCCGGAATTCCCACTTCGCTGTTACACCCCGCGCTGTCACTTGTACCAGTTGTGAGTTTGGGGGCACATACGAACATTTCACTTGAAGACGGGAAAGCAGCAGGCCCTATCTTCCAGAGTTGTGAAGATTAAACAAACGAACACCCCAAGCTCTTAGAACCGAGGCTAGCAAGCACATCTCAGTTGCTATTGTCAGCTGCTGATTGCATCCTTTGCATCCGCGTGTTAGTTGGAAGGACCATTCTGGCCACTTCGCCAAAGAATCTCACTAGATCTTGCAAAGTATCTCAACGTAAATATTCCGCCCCCGCTCTAAACAATCATCCCAGAGACCAGCAAAATATCGCCCAAGTCTCAGTGCCCATGCAGACCTAGTTTCATGAACCCCCTCCCAAGTAGTCCTAAGTGCAACACCTGGTTTGAGCAAGGCTTTGACTCTTTCAGTGCGCAAAGGCAAACTGCAGGCGCAGAAGCTCTGGTCCCTACCTCGCCTGGCTGAAGAGTGTGTTTGAGGGGGTTTCCTACCTGCCCCAGGCTTTTGCCCTTCTTACTGCCGCCGAAAGCCAGTCCTTGGTTCATGCCCGCAGATCGATTGGCAGCCTGAGCAGGAGTCTCCCCTCCCAGAGAGGACTTAATGGAGTTGAGTTTGGCCCGCGAGCTGCCAAGCTGGGAGCTCTCCACCATCAGCACCGCGGCCAGTAGGAGCAGGCATCTGGATGATTCCTTGCCGCGCATCAGCATGGCCATCTCCTGATGAGGGGTTCCCGCGGTGGGGTGGAGCCCCGAGAGATGTGAATGTCAGGAGAGGGAGAACACTCAACCCCTCAGGTGGGGAGCGTGGGCTCCTCACAGACACGGTTCCCCCAGCCCTTCCTGGACTCAGTCTCGAGCCTCCGGGCCTGAGCAAACGCGACCCCAGAGAGACCCGCTCCTCTGGCAGGCAGGAAGTTCTGCAGTCCCTGGAAGCAATCAAAGACCAGGCGCCTTCTCGCCAAGGAGGCGTGACCCAAGGTGCTGGAAGACCCAGCCCTGCAGATCGCAACTCGAATGAGCGTCGCTCGGTGTTCTGCACTTCTGAGCTCTTGCCCGATTTTCCGCGATTGAATCCTTCCCCTTAATCGCTCACGGAGCGGGATTCTTTCCAACTTCTTTGCCTTCGGCCTCGGTTGCTCTTCTTTCCTTTCCTGCGCCTTAGCTCTCAACTTTTGCACCACTCAAGTCCCTCTTTTCCAAGTCAGCATGCTTTGCAACTGGTGGTTAAGAGTCGCCTCCCCCGACCGGACTCCGGAAAGCTGAGGCGAGCTGAGGTTCCTGCAAGGGCACCACCACCAGTACGGTGAAGAGTTGTCACTTGGTTCACACCGGGCCACCAAGCAGGGCCAGCGATGCAGTGATGCGCTGTGCAGAGGGCCAGAGCTCTCTTTCTACTCGCCCCCGCCCTCTTCTCTTTTTATAGCTTTCACAGTGGATTTTTCCTCCGCCCCCAACTCAAGAGTGACAAAGAGTGAAACGTTTCTCTCACACACACACCCCCCCGGCAAGTTCCCGCCTCCCCTTCCCCCAGCAGGCGCCCTTACTGGGTCTGTCCCTCCTGCTTTCCACCTTTCCTACCCCCATCCCTCCTTCACCCTTCAACCGAAAACTTGGGGTTCACCTCCAGAGCAACATGGGAGGAGATTTTCGTGACTGATCCCATCTCTGGGAGTGACTGGGAGTTTGGAAACCGGCGAAAGCGAAGAGGAAAAGTCCCCATTTGTGACGACCGCCACCAACCACCTTTTCTTAGTTCTCCCAGGCAGCTCCAGCCTCCAACTAGGAGCTCTGGAAAAGCCCTGTGGAACATTTGTAAGTTAACTTAGTGGGTTGTGTGCAGCCTAGTTTGATTTTAGCCGGTGCCTCTCGGTTAATGTGCTATGTGAGGCGGACCCGTTTTAGGTGTATCATGGGGGGTGCACATCGGATTCTGGGGGCAAGTGGGGGGAGCTGTAGAAATGGGGACGAGCTTACCCCTTTGAAGTGCTTGGATCTTTTTGGTTTCCTCATTCCCCACCCATTCCCATACACATAGTACACATTTATCTATCCAAGGAATGGGAGGAAGGGGATAATATATCCCTGGGTGTGCGACTTTGCCACTTGATGGAGGCACCTTTAGGATGCCAACGCGTCTGCTTTGCAAAGAGGAAATCCCAGGCAGGAATAAAAAGCCTAATGGGGAACCAGGTGAATGGTAAAATGGGCCGGAAGCTTTGGGTGCTGACTCCTGCGCAGCTCTCCCCCTTCCAGTCGGAGGATGGCCTTTTGGGTCAGAGCTTAAGGCTCCCAGTTCAGTAGTTTTCTAAACGCGCCTACCGGTTTGCAACACTTGAGGGCGCCAGCGGCATCGGTCAGATAGGCGAACAAACACTGTAGGAGACAAGCATTGCCAACAAACTCTGGGTTTGGAGAAGTTTGGTCGCCCAGGGCGACCAGAGCAAAGGTTGTTATGTGTTTCCTTAGCTGGAGCTCCCTCACACAATCACTAACAGTGTCATTGAGGCGCAACGTGGAGACAGAGAGGGGCGTCCTGCTGGGAGAAGCTCATTCCAGCAACACACTCTAGAATTTTTGGATGTAACTCTTCTCTTTCACACCTGATTCTGGCATATACCAGCCTGTCCAGGAGCCGAATTTAGCATGTCAGTAAGGGAAGGGTTAGTGAATCTTGTATTTTCCACCAATTGCTAAGATCTAAGGTGTGCATTCAGAACTGGGATGTCCTGGGCAGAGTTAGTTATGCGTTTTGCTGTCCTGACTTGGGAGTCATCCTGTCCTGAAACTTTTTATGAAGACAAGGTGGTGGCCATGATTTTTTGTTTTTAGAATATACAACCAAACAGGAAATAAAACATGTCATGTCTTTGGATGTCTTATGACTGTAAGGCAAAATTTATTTATATATTTATTTATTTATTTTTAAGAACATGTTCTGGTTATGTTGCTCAAAATTACTCTAATCTAGTAATTCTCCTGACTCCTCCTCCTCCTCTCCTCCTTCTCCAAAATACTGAGATTACAGACAGCTGTCATCACTATATCAGGTCTTCATAGTTAATGGTTGTTTCACTTTTTAAAATGCATAAGAATAGTATGTTTGACACTTGAAGGAAAGATGCATTAGAAAGGACCGGACACACATGTTCAAGATGAAGAGTGAACAGCAGTTATCAAGGGCTCGGAGAAAGGAAGAGTCAGGAGTTACTACATTGATAAGCACAAAATCTTTATCCATCAAGATTAAAAAAAAACCTGGATATTTGTTAAATCACAGTGTCTACAGTAAACGATAATGAAATGAACATCTAACATTGTCTAAAGGGAGGAAATATCTTATGGCAAATGTCCTTACTAAAATAAATAACATACATGGATATATAGTTTTATGCAGCAAACGGCATGTGTTCCTGTGTAAACTGAAGAACGAATTTATATGTTTTTAAGGATAAGCAAGGCTCTAATGGAAGACAGGCAGAAAAATGGTCTGTATGTTGTGAATAAGCCTTTAGTCTTTACAAATAGGTAGTTTCTTTTGCTTTTGTTTTGATTTGATTTGCCAATCAGTAAACTACAAAAATGTAGGATGTTAATTTAGGAATGTATCAATTCAGATATTTTAAAGAATATTTTATTAGATTTTTTACAACTTTTATTTGTTATCAGTGCATGGAGGTCATAGGAAACCTTGATGTAGTTAGTTCACTCTTTTTATCTTTGCACGGCCTCCAAGAATCAAACTCCAGCCATAAGACTCATATAAAAGTTTCTTTTATTAGCTGAATCACTTCTGACAAAGATTTTGAAACAAAAGAAGAAACACAAGGTAGTTAAATGTATATGCAATACATTGTCATACGTTCATTTGAAAGGAAATAGAATTTGACCCTAGCTAAAGAAAAAAATCAAGTTAAAAGAGAAAAATATAAAGAATCTTTGGCTATTTTGGTCACTTCACATTTATGTCCAATCAAAATTGAATCACACACACACACACACACACACACACACCTCCGATATGTAGTCTGATCAGAAAATTAATGTTGATTACAATGTAGTTACTGAATAAATCTCTCTGATCTGAGGACCCTGATAATGAGTCCATCTAGGATCTAACACAACACAAACTTCAGGAACAAACTTAAGAACACAGTTAAATGCAAAGTTCACATGGTCAGACCAGACATGGCAGCACAGCACCGTGGAGACAGAGGCAAGTGATCATTATGAGGTCAAAACCAGCCTGATCTACATAGTGACTTCCAGGCCAGTCAAGGATACCCAGAGAGACTCTGACAAAAAAAATTCACATACAATTTGTTTTTGCAAATATTCTACATTAAATGAAATCAAATATATGGAATGAAACACTTAAATGTAAACAATCCCATCTGAGACTAAAAAGAAAGCAAAAATTTATGCCATTGATGATCCAAATGCTGTCTATATAATTATCTGACACACACATACACACATAACTTATACATACAAAGAGATACACCCATAAAATATCAATAACTGAATAAACACATTCCCTGAGTAGCTGTCATAAATCCACACATATTTTCTTCTTGTGTGTTTTCTTAAATAGGAAGAAACACCATCTTATTTCACTTGGGAGGATTGTCTTTAGCTCACTGACAATAACATAGTTGCAGAGAAAAATACATCAAAAGAAGACTGTACATAAGTAGAGTCAAATCTCTCCATCCAGAAGAAAGTATGTGGTCATTAAGAAAAAAATATTAGATCTTGGCCAACTTGGGAAGGAAGGCTACAACACTGCAGGCACACAAGATTCCAAGTCACCTTGTATATACCCAAAGGATAAAAGACATTTTATCCTTTATTATGGTGACATAGATGAATCTTGGTAGTTGCTAAGGATCTGGAAAATATGGTTATGATTTTCCTTCCTGTATAGTGAACCAAACTACTAGATCCTGTTACTCAGTGGTCTTCACCATTTAGTTCTTAACCTATGGGAATTTGAAGTTACACATCCAGCCTAAAGAACAACAATAGCATATGCTTCTATCAACAGCGTTTAAACTGATTTTAATAGATGTTAATGAGCACTAACATCTTTGGGAATAAATTCAGACATGAGAGAAAAAATACTTGAACCTCATATTTGATGCTTACACTACTGACTGTGTCCTGCCTTCATCCAATGGACAAAAGATGAGATAATAAAAGCGACCTCAGCACATACGGGTGAGTCTTTGGCTTGGGCTTGACACAGACACATACAAATGAAACAGAACAGGGGATTTCACAAATAAACAATTAAAATATAACTGCTTGGCCAATTTCTGGTTTTATTGAGCCTTGAAATATCCATCATCCTTCCAATATTTTCCCTGATATCCAAATGAAAGAAATTGCTATGTAGCTTGTTTCTTTGCAGTCTGAACACAAGTAGGTTTTTTTTAATCCAAATAATACAACATAAGACTCCAATATATAGACTTGTATCTATCCCTGTGCGGGTAAGTGACTATACATGGGGTTGGAATTAGAAAAAAAAATCTCCACATACTCAAAAATAAATTTCTCCCTCTGATACATATTTTCATTGGTCATATACACCAAATGTCCTTCCTGGCAATACATTTATCTTTCCTGTCGAGTTCAGACTCATCTTTGGAAACAATGCTAGATCTGAGTGTGGTGGCTTACATTGGTAAGCTCAACACTCAGGCAGCTGGGGTAGAGGGAGTGCTGGGAGTCCAAGGCTGGCCTGGACTAGGTAATGAGTTCCAAGGTCTCCTAGCCCACACAGTGAAACCTTTTCTGAAGAAACAGTGAAAGGAAACAGTACGGAAGTACGAAGGAGCAAATGACATAAAAAGGAAGAATCCTCTGTTCTTCAATTTATTCTGGAGTTTATTATGTCAGAAATTAATTGGGCATTTGTGACGTTCAGTTTAAGAAATTTCATCCTGGGAAGCAATAACTTTTAGATAGTCTGGACTAAGGTTGTCAGGACTCAGGTCTTTAGAACCCCAGGGTACTGCAGAAGCTACACAAAATGTCAGGAGTCGTGATCTTTTTTGTATGTATTGAAGCCATAGGTCTAGTACATGATATGTAAGCACTTTACCCATGAGACACTTTCTCCAGTCTCACTTTTCTACCTTTTATTTTGATACCTGGTCTCGTTAAACTGCTTATGTTGAATTGTATCCCTTTCGGCTTTGAGCTTGTGGTTCTTCTGCCACAGCCTTCTGAGAAACTTGCACTGCTAGGACTGCCTAGAAGTTTTAATTATTTTTATATGAATGTTTAAAGAGAAAGCAGCAAGAACAGGTTTAAAATGTCTACTTTTAGTGTTGTTTCCTTTGGAGAAAGACTGTTTGTTGGGTGAGTAGCTTTAGTCAGAATCCATTGACTGCTCAGGTCAATGGAGCAGGAAAAATATTCTAAACTCAACTTGCCAATAACAACATGGATTGGTTTCTGTCCAAATATTGAAGATATTTCCAAAATGAATGTTACTTAAATTGAGAAAGTACTCAACCTGAAAGTTCATTCTGTCAGAAATTATTTGGCTATCTGTAGTAAGAAATATTAAAAAATAAAGGAGAGGACTGAAGGAAGGAAGGGGGAGGGGGGGAGGGAGAAAGGAAAGGAGGGTGAAAAAAGAAAGACAGTGAGACAGTGTAATTGATCCAGTAATGGTATAATGTGTTTTTGTTTTTATTTTTTTACTAACAAGTCGCCTAACATATGAATAATGAATACAGAAAAACCTTAACCACACTCACACGATATATTAAATGGGTTGTGATATGAATGAAAGAACAATGAGATTATCCTCAAAAAGTAAGAACACTCCCAAGTGGTGATTTAATATCAGTATTTGAAGCATAACTAGATTTAGTAACAGAAAATATAAAATGTATTTAATTTCTCTTTGAATTATCATCTTAAATTAGATCTCAGCTTTTCAAACTATGAAAATTTAAATCATTATCACTGAAACTCAAAAATAGCTTGAAATGTGACCAAGTCAAAATAAGACCAATTCGTCTATGGAATTTTACAGGCAACTGATTAAGAATAAATATTAATGAAAATAATAATAGTGAAAAATATCTTAACTAGTTACCACTCTATATGCCAGGTTTGTTAAACACCTGCCATGCATTATCTCTTAATTATATCCTATAGTTCATACCTCAAAAACAATGAGTGTATAAGCCAATGTTAAAATAATACTGAGCAAAGAGTGTGGCCCCAGTAAAATGTGCACAAGGCTGGGATTTCTACCTAGGTATATTGGGTGGTACCTTTGTGTTCTTATAGCAGGTCCCAACACGGACTTCTCTGAGAAAACTAAGGTTCCTCCCATGGCAATTGGCTATGAAAACTCCAGGTGCCAAAGCAGATAAACACAAGTATTGAATTTTACCTAACATGGTAAAACCTTAGAACAAAATGATCACATAGAGCAGGCAACAGCCCCTCACTGCCAAGATGGTGGATTAGCTTACTAACATGGTGGTAGCACTGGGCTCCTGCTGCTCTGGTGGCTCAAGCAGCAGAATTTTCCATTTTGTCACTATTCCAAAAGTTAGCATGTAAAGACCAAGATCAAAAGCTTTTGGATCTTTGGAGGATTTTTCTCTCTAGCTTTTATGTTATTTCTCATGGTGTCTTAAAATGGCCACCCTTTGGTCTTTGCCCACATTTCTTCATATTAGGACACACCAATTACATAGGATTGGATCCTCCTTAAAGACTTCACTTTAATTACTTCTTCACAGAGCTTGTCTCAAAGTCTGGCTATATACTGGGCACTAGGACCTGAATGTGTATGTAAATTTCAGGAGAAGAGAGCACACCTCAGGCTACAACAGAAGGGTTTATAAATGTGGTACATATTAAAACACTTGGGAAAACTAACATTTCCATACAAAATGTGTGCAGCAGTCTATCCAAGTTCTTATATGTAACAGAGAAGCTTTGCTCCATATCTATTTAAATGTGTTATTTAAATGTCTTCCTATTGTCATTTGACCTCTAGAGCAATGTTGATGCTAAGTTCTTCAAATTCTTTCTGTATGTGACATATGGCTAAATTTGAACTCAACCAGCAGAGTCTATGTGTGGTTTTAAGATTCCTCTGGGGACTTAAAAACGAAATCAAATAATGAAAGCTATTTTCCAGGAAGATAAGGTCATTTCTACATTGTTTAAAGAGCACCTAGCTAATGAAAGATGGAAACAATAAAACAGGAGTACATGATACAAAAATGAAATCATCACAGATCAAAGAATAAGGAAGCAGCAATCAGAAAATGAGTGGTGAAGCAATCAGCAAGTCATTCTATTACTAACTTAATTTGTCCATTTATTTAATTTAATTTGTTCAATTTGCTGAATAAATTAATAGTTGCTTGGAATCAGAGCACCTTTAATTAGTTCAAGACAGCACGAAATATGTAGAAGCAGGGGGAATATCTAATTTCACTGAAACTGCTCATGAAATCATTTGCTAACGTATGTACACTTGAGCATTAAGTCTTTAAATTATCAAGACATTTGAGGTACAGTGAGTTCAAATTAAGTTTAGGTTGAGCTGTAATTTCATCTAAACTTCATAAAATGCATGTGGGTTCTTACTATTGAGAATATATGTGCAGATTTCTACATGTCAAAGATCAAATAATGTTTCTGATGACACGGCAAGTGTGCATAGTACTGCTAAAACTATGATGGCCTTGTTTTCCAACAGCGCTTTTGTATATTTAATTAAAATGTAATTCTTAAATCTTCAATCAATGCCTTTTATACTTCTAATTTTATAAACATAATCAAAGAACATAATATAGTTAACTTTTTTATTATTTTGTGTTTAAAATCAGGGTCTCACTGTGTTACCCTTGGTGACTTGGAATTCAGTATATACACCATACTGACCTCAGACTCATAGTGATCCTCCTGCCTGTAGGCAGAAGTTTCTGTCCCACCCTGTCCTGCAGCCATTCAGTCCCAAAGAAACAGAGGCTTATTTTAATTATAAACTGCTTGGCCTATTATCTCAGGCTTATTATTAACTAGCTCTTACAACTTAAATTAACCCATAATTCTTGTCTATGTTTAGTCACATGGCTTGGTACCTTTTAACAGTGGGGCATTCTCTTCTTGCATCCTCTGCATCTGGATGATGACTGCATATCTGTCTTCTTCTTCCCAGAATTCTCCTCATCTGGTTGCCTCACCTATACTTCCTGCCTGGCTCCTGGCCAATCAGCATTTTATTAAACCAATAGGAGTGACAAATATTTACGGTGTAGAAAAGCATTATCCCACAGCAGCTGCCTCTGGCACATTTTCCTTTTTGGACACTAGAGGGAGGTTGTTTGTACTTCAAGGAGATTTGTAGCAAGGTGATTGTTGGTCTGTCTTCCCATCCTCTTCTGGTCTGGCTGTAAGCTTCAGGTAACAGCTCTGCCCCCTTAGAGCTCATGACAAAATATTTTTATGGCCACTCCTCTACCATGCATGGAGAAAATAATTTAGGGTAGCCCACACCTCCTTATAAAAAGAGAATCTAAATGGAGGAATTAAACATAGGGGCATCTAACAGAGGTAAACCACAACCCAGACTTTGTTAGCCTATATCACAAAGCAAGTATTCATTCATTGATTTAGAAAGATTCCGGGCGGACCTCAAGATCCCTATGTAGTTGAAAATGCCTTGGAACTTCTGATCCTCTTGCCTCCACCTCCAGAGTTTTGGAATGGCAGGTGTGTACCACTATGTCCTGTTTATATGGTGCCAGGGATCAAACCCAGGGCCTTTGAATGCTATGCAAGCATTCTACCACCTGAGCTACAGCCTCAGTACCCCAAACTTTACTTTTAGAAACATAATGGCTAAACTTTTTGAAACTCTGAGGATGATATCACTTGCTACAAATAATTTTGTTTAAAATATGCAATGATATACTATCTGTGTTTATGCTCATCATGATTGTCCTTCTGGCTCCTCCTATCCCATCTGCACCCTCTTTCTGTATCCCCATTTGTCACCTTGCAAGGGCTCATGCCTCTGCCATCTATGTGATTCACTCTCTTACCAGATTAATATTTTTTTCTAGCTAGATGGGTATCTGGAATGTCAAAGATACATTTTATCTTCTTCAAATATATTCTGTAAAATACACCTGCTTTGTACTTTTCTTTAATAATGATTCTATGATCTCAACATCTGTTATTTTAAAGTGCCTTTTTGTAAAGATAACGCCACTACCTTTCTCTAACGGGGTCTTAACACGTTCCAACCCTCATGAAGAGTCACCTTCTTTTGTCTTCCTTGTGGTTTGGCACTTGAAATCCCTGCATTTTTCTTAATTCCTGTGAATAAGAAATCTTGTTTTTCTTGTCATTTTCTTCATTTAAAATTCATCTATATTTTTATTGGAGTTAAAGCATTGTGAAGAAAAAGCAGGAAAACTGTAAGTAAAACCATGTCATTAGATTAAGTAAATCTTTGAAGCACTACCAATAAAGAGTATTTTAATAATCTGTCTCCTTTAGACACTATCCCTCAGAAAATTATTTTCTCACTAGCCATCATCTAGTCCCTGGCAGAGCAACAACTCTCAGTGGTTTAAGTTACTACTCAAGGGAACATTTCTGTTTTTTTATTTTAAATCTTGAGAGATGGCTCAGTGGTTAAAAGCAGTGGCCGCTCTCACTGAGGACCTGGGTTTGGTAGCCAGTTCCCACATAACCTATAATTGTAACCTATAATTCACAGTAACCTATAACTACAATTTGGGAGGATCTGGTGCCCTTTTCTGGCCTCACAGGCTAATAGGCATAAATAGTTGGCATACATGTGTGCAGGCAAACACCCATACACATAAAATAAAAATTAATAAAACCACTTTAAAAATAAAATAAGCTTGAAATCTGTAAGACTGAATGTCCACAAAGGTTGGGGAAAGTTCTACGCACTCTTTGAATCACGTCGCACAAGAAGTTTCAACTCCTGAGGCTACTACTGGAGGACAAAAAGCGTTTGTGTTGGTAGAGCCCATCTGGAAGATCATGTTCTGGTCAACAGCCCATGACTGGCAGAGAAACTGGGAGAGCTGAGGCAGGCACTAGAATTCAAGTAATACAGAAATGGGGGAAAGCTGGCAGACTTAGGGGATATCATTACTTAGGTTTCCCAACAACACACACTCCCCTGAGAGCAAAAGGATTCTGGATTTTCACTGCAGAATGGCCCTCTACCTCCTGCCCACCTGACCTCCCATTCTCATTTCATGTTCCCAACAATGGACAGGGGATAAAGGGCCAACCAGCAAGATTTATCTCCTGTTCTAGGCCCCTAAAGTTGATTTTGGGCAGCAAGGAAGAACATTGCTGGAAACATTGGGAATGAATAGCTCTTATTGGGACCTAAGGATACTGTTGGTTGCTTTATTTTTTGGCTCTTTTGTTCTTTTTGGGGGGAGCAACACTCAGCTCCCAAATAATTCACACATGGAGGCTTATTCTTAGTTAGGAATGCTCGGCCTCAGCTTGACTTGTTTCCTGCCAGCTTTTCTTAAATTATCCAATCTATCTTTTCTCTCACGGATTTTCATCTTTCTCTTACTTCTGTAATCTTACTTTCACTCTTTCTCTGTGGTTTGCTGTGTAGGTCGGTGACTGTGTGGCTGACCCCAATGTCTTCCTCCTGATTCTCTCTTGTTCCTCCTCTTCTTTTTTCCTTCTGTTTGTAGTCTCTATATTCCAACCCTGCCTATCCTTGCTCCTGCCTTGCTATTGGCCGCTCAGCTCTTTATTAGACCATCATCTGCTTTAGACAGGCAAAGAATCATCACAGCATCACAGAGTTAAACAGATGCAGCATAAAAAAAGCGACACATATTTGCATCGCTAAGCAAACGTTCCATAGCATAAACAAGTGTAACACATCTTAAAACAATATTCCCAGACATAGGATGTGACTCAATGGCAGTGTATTCACCTAGCGTACATACCCTGGGTTCAATACCCAGAACTGCCAGGCTAGCTCAACTGGCAGAGTGTGAGGTTAAAAAAAAAAAGGACAGTCTGTTAGGGAAGGCTCTATAAGGGAAAGCAGTAAGGAGAGAATCCAAATTTGATTGGGAGAAGATATTTGAGAAAAATATCTGATAAGACTTATTTGTGATAGATATCATAGAAAAACAAAGACTTATCATTCCCTGGTAAGGATCTAGATGTTAAGACTGAAAAGTTTCTTTTCAGAATTGTATGTTTAATTATCCACATACTTTGAATAGGGTAATTTTAACATCTACTATCAGGCTGTATTTTTATCTCTTTCACTCTTTATCAGTCTCTCTGTGTGGCTTAAAGAATTACACAGGTAAACCGTTCTGAGTTTTTCATAATGAATATGAGGTGAGCAGTGGAAGAAATCCAGTGGCAAGAGCGTGACTGTCCAGCTCCCAAGCGTCTGAGGATGAAATGTAGCTCAGTCAAGCGTCAGGCCGGGGCTGAGCTCCAGCAATGCTATTGTTGCTCATGGATTGTTAATCTGCTCTCTGTATCTCAGCTTCACCCTGCTGCTTCCTTCAGAAACTCAACCTCTCCCTACTGATATGTGGCTTCCTTCCTCTGTAGCGCTAACTCAGCTGAATTTGTTTCCTATTCACAACTGTTTATTGGACTCAGGTTTCAAAACGTTTGCTCACTCAACCATTCCAAATTCCAAGTTCCTTTCTAACAACTTGTGGCCTGTCCCCTTTTGAGGTAGGTGTGTCTCATACAATTAGATGCTGAGAATCATCATCACCTATAGCTTCCCCCCAAAATAAAGGTGCTTTTCAAAACAGATGGAAGCAGGAAGACAATGACCAATGTTATCCAACTGTACAAAACTGTGAAAAGACTAATCTGATTATCACTAGAATACTGAGATACTCTATCTAGGGTGACAGAATAAACCATGAGACAGTGTTAAGAAAAGAAATCATGATGGAATCACCAATTCTTCTTTAAGGAGTTCCCGTGAGGACCAGAAAGCTGACTCAGCAGGTAAAGACACTTGCTACTCAACCTAACTACCCAAGACAAACCTACCAAATGAATGGTTAGATATGATAGTGACAATACCTTTTAAAAAGAGCACTGTGATAAATATTCTGCAATGATCACTTTGTTTTGCATTGTAGGATAAAATAAAATGTAAATATCTCAAAGTATCTACGAGACATATTTGAAGTTACTGTATGCTTTATGTCATGCATTTTAAAATCAGCAGTTTTAACACTATACTATCCAGAAATACAAAGTGTACATATGTATGTATGTTAGGATTAAATCAAGCCTTTAGAAACAAACCAGACATTACGTTCGCTCTGATAATTGTTTAGAGATGTTGGCTTTACCAGAAAATTCAGAGGAGGGGAAAGGGGAATGAGAAAACATCAATGACTAATCCACAGATCAATCAGAAAAACTCAAAATTGTTTCTGATGTTACAATGGATATAATTTTTCAAGACATCATAAATAATTTAAAACATATTCCTATTGCTACAGATAATTTTATCTAAAACGTAGAAATGATAACCATACACAACTGAATAGGACTGGCTCGGCTTAGGAAGCTTTTAGGACCTAATGTACAAAGCAATTTTGGAGGAAACAAAAGCAAAAATATTCAAGCTCTCTAAGATTTGAATTTTTTTTGTTTCCTAAAGGGTGGCGTATTGAAATAATCTCTACTAAAAAGAGTACTGATGAAACCTTGGAATCAAAGATGCCATTTCAGAAGATGAAAGAGGAAATGATGCACCCGAGTCAATGAAAGGGACATATGTTACACAGCACACATGGTATGATTTTCCAGGAACTGCACAATGTCTGCTAATTCCCAATTATTAAGGTGGTTATGACATTATGACAATATTTGAATTCATAAACCAATTTGAAAATTCAACTTGAAAACAATTTTCTTACATTTGAAGACTTAAAAATTTCAGAAATAGATTGAGCTTCAAAGTTTTTGCCCCTTGACAGGTGGTGTTTACCTGAGGTCTGTGGTTTATTTAATCTCCTGAGCAAGGCAAAGATTAAGGTTTCAGACCCCACACCAAGAGACTGGAATTTCCTTCTCCACACAGCAATAAGTCAGAAAACCAACAAACCTCAGAGAAAACTATTGTAAATCTCTCCCTGTGTTCTAAGGGGTGAATATTAAAATAATCACTTCAGAAAACAAACATGGATGAATTTAAATGATAGAAATCCACTTTCTGAGGAAGGGGATATAGTCTTCCAAATGCAAGTCATGTGACATTTATAGGGTGGGACAAAACATCAATGACTAATACACAGATCAATTGAAAGAACTCAATCCTAAAATTCTGGTGTAGGCAACTTTGCTTATTGTGATTACACGTTGTTTTGATTGCAGTTCATTTGAAGATAATATTGATGATAATATATCGTGATAATAACATTTTATATTCCAGAGCAACACATTCAACTTTTGAAGGGCTAAATGTTTCCAAGAGCAATAGTATCTAAGCAATGTCTTAAGAATGATATGGAAGAAAGACACTGAGGAATTAAATAGACATGAGTGGGTATGGCACAGCACAAGGAGACTCTCAGTGCAGTCATTTCAGGAAAGCTGTAGGTTAGACGTGGTGCAATCCTCTAAAAATTGTTAGCTACTCAACTTGGGCAAATCTAAGAATGTGTAACCAGCTCAGTGCCTTTCTTGAATAGTGGGTACATCAGCCACATGGTTGTGCTCAGTGGGTAGCCATGATACACATAGTGCTAAAAATGTTTACTGAATAAAGGAATGGGAAAAGAGTAACATTCTGCATACAGACGGAAGGACCGTCTTTGACAGCAATCGTGACAACCCAAGTGTATAGCCTGTTACACAAAAATTTTGTGGATAATAAGTAAAACAATGAAATGAGTTATAATGCAATGTTTAAGGTGTCTCCCTGATTTATTTACCTAAAAATGACAAATCTTGACATTTGAGTCAAGAGAAGTCTGGTACTAGCTTGGCATGAGACGCTGTGCCATTAGCAACATCTCCTTTTTTAAAAATGACAATGAAAATTGGGTTTCTTTAAGCTCTAAACTTTTCACTTCACAAAATGACATAAAAGGTCACACCACTGAAGAAGTAATGTGTTCATTTGAGGCCATTTTATTTTAAAAATAATTTTGCAATAAAAGCTATTTTAACCGTTTTGTCCAAATCAAAAGTAGAAAGTTATTTTAGTGACATTATTAACATGTGGTTATATCATTGATCATTTTGATTTGAAATGTGTGTCTCTACCTATTTATCTACCTACTTATCCGTCTGGATTTCTCTGTCTTATGGCTATCAGAAAAACTTAGTGCTTACATAATAAGAAGATATTCCTGGAAAAATTTAAACATACACATTGAAAACAAGAGAGATAAATAGCATTTACATACTAATTTATTATTATTTTCCAAACTGAGATGCAAAAAACAACAGTGTAGAAAATTCTATAGAATCTCTCTATGTATTCTTAATTTATTTATCCTATATATCACAGGGAAAATACAAATCTTGTGAATATTAGACTGGTTCCTTCAAGGCAATTGGGTCTAAAATATCTATACAGCAACAGATAAAAGCATTACTTAGACAGAATGTGAACCATAAGGAAAGTACATAACTTGCACATACCCAAGAGGTAAATGTTCATCAGACCTGATGGGACATAGATGAAACATTTGATCAACTACATACAAAGTAGAAGTAATCCATCGCCAAATGTCTAGAGATGATATTACATCAGAATGAGATACAGGAGAAAGAAATTTAGACTGAATATAACTTTTTTTAGTTGAAGATGGAAATGTATTGTTTAAAATTAACAATAAGGACTGAAGAACTTAATGGTTCAACTCAATAAATGGTTGTGGCAAGTGGATTCAAGCACCATTTTGGGAGACAGAGGTGCTTCTAGCACATGCATCCTCAAGCAACTACTGTCTCAAAAGAGCAACAGGTATCTAAAGAAGTGTTCTATCTCGGTGTAGCAAAGGGAAGGACTAGCGGTGGGTGTAGGGTGCTCACCTAGCTTGGAAGATGAATGGCCAGAGCAAGTGAGTTGGGAGACATTTGGGAAAAAGTGTAAGAGAAGGCTCCCGAGAGAGGAGATGTTCTGAGATGAAAAACTCAGTCCACTGCTTACTTTCCTCCCTTCCACTCTCTCTATATTCCTGAATAGACACTGAATGCCTGCTTGGAAAAAAATGCAAGAGGTTCATCACATCAGGGTTTGATTTTATTCCTTGGCAAGAAATGAAGAAAGAGTACAAGGGGCCAGAAACCATGGTAATTAGAGGAGGAGGTTCAAAACCTAAACAATTGTAATAAGCAAAGAGAAAAGCTTTTAAATCTATTGTAAATTGAATTTAGAACAATCATGCAGCATTATTTTCCCCCTCTATCTTCCAAAATGATCCAAATCTGCCAAACACCATCCGCAAACTCATCCTGAACATTTGTTTCCACTAGAGAGTGAAAATTGTTTATCTCTTCCATCCCATTTTTGATGCATGATCAGGAGCATGGCCTATAGGCATTAAAATATTCAAAATTCATTTTCAAAGACCTTCCACAGGCACTTCGACTTTGTACCTAAAATAGCCTCTGGGAATAAAGCTTAAGGAAGTTGGTTAATTATGTATCAACCAGAGTAAGGTTATAACCACATAGAAAGGGGGGGAAATCACATGACTGTAATGCAGCTTCAAGGTAAAGCCTTTTAACATGTTCTCCGTGTTTGGGATGGAAACAAATATAGGGACAAGATCATTTGGGGACTGTCCTGTCAATTAGAGTTTACAATAACAGGCTCAGCTCTTCAGATCCTTTAATCAGCTATCATTTACAGTGTCAATCGTTTGTTAGGAACTGTGGGATTCATTTTCTCATCCTATCTTTATTACAACTCACGACTCTGAAAAGTTTACAAATGAAGATGAACTAAGAACCCTAGATACACATGTTTTCTGCATTCCTCTGAATCTGTGGTGTTGAGAGATGCTGGGGAAAGAAGACATGGGAAGGACTTTCTAGCAGAATAGATGGTCCATACAATATATTGAAACATGTCACCAAAGAATTTTAATGGTAGATTCTGAATCTTTTTATAGTGAAGAAAGCAAATGACCCTGCAACTACAGCAGAGCTACTTTGGTTCCTGCTCTGCCCATCAATGTGCTTGACCTTGCTAACCATGAGAATCTGTGAGTTCCTGAAGTTAAGCACTAATCAGTAGTCTGAGGGAACCTGACAGCACAGATATGTATGCAGACCTAAGAGCTCAATATTCAAACTTCTGTATAGTTCCATATCTCCATCTATGAAGGGAAAATGATGCAGCTAGTTAGCCTGCAGCCACAATGTGTATCGTTAATAATGCAAACAAGGCTCTATATTTTTAAGGATTCCAAGGAATGCTGTAAGACAGCTTGCTTCCTCTCAAGAATAAAGATACATTTATTTTGACAGATGATCTTTTTCTAAATGCTAGTTATAAATTAGTCACTGTTTCCCTAAGGCAAGTTCCAAATTCCCTAAACTAGAAAACACAGTTCTATTTGCTATCCCCCATGTGGTTTCATTGTCAGCATCACCAACATGGTGATGTTAATGTGAATCACCCATGACCACACTTAGTTAGAATGAACCTGTTTGAATGACTGTTGAACCTCCCATAGTCATGAAACAAAATTTACTCTGAATTACTCCATTTTAATTTCACTGGGAGGTGGATATTTGTGCATAGAAGAAAACTGTTTCATGGGTAGTATATTTAATATTGAGATGTTTGGTATTGATAAATTAACAGTTTGGCATTCTCTTTTAATAAGTACTTATAATTCAAGATTTTTTGAAGTTCTATTTTATAGAATATACTTCTCCTTTCTTCCCACGAATCTTCATGTTTTGCTCTTTAAGCTCTACTTAGATTGTCTAAAGTCAACATAAAATTCTTAGTGGGAGAGCCAACTGTGGAAGTCCAGCATGATGGCTTCCAAATCCTGTGCTTTTGGTAGGAATCACATCCCTGATCTTGCAAGTTCCTGGATACATGAGATGCACAGGGAAGACACTTGGAGCCTGACCAAACTCATCTAGGAGTAACAAATACGACAGTATCATTTGTACTGCTGCCAATTCTCCACTTGAGTGAACTCTTGGACTTCTGCAATGTCCTTCAGACTCATATGCGTCCAGTATAGCATTCTCATTTACTCAGCTAGGTATTTTCAGAATGGCTCCTAAGAAAGAAGAAATTAAAACAAAACAAACAACCAAAAAATAAATCCTAACTGAATCATCTTAGTAGTTGGAATGAATTTAAACTTTTAATCCTAGAAATATAGAAAAGATGAGTTTTTCATTTCATTCTCTGAGGGGGGGCATGCAGGTGGTGAGCGCCAATTATAAGGACCTTCAGTTTCCCCTCCCTACATAAAGGCTTCATCCTAGAGGCAACTAAGCATACTCCTAGGAATGTGGCTTTTGATGTAGATTTTAACGTTTCTTCTACCATTGAGTATATGAGTCCTCTTTGCCCTTTAGTCCCATGCCTGGAAGAATGGGTTTGCATCTTTCCTCACCACCTCATTGAAAAGACTAGAGAGTCGTTGTAACTGCCTTCATCTGATCAGGGCTCACATCGTCTACCCAGCCTTCTCCTATGCCATCCCAGAACTGCTTCCTTATAGGACAATAGTCTGGGGGCTCTGCCCTCTGACATGGCTGCATCAGAAGCCAGGGCCTGCCCTACCATTTGCTGTTGCTTCCGGAATAATCCAGAGGGGGAAAAAAAGCCTTTACTGTGATGGGTTTAGAGAGCTCAGTGATGAAGGCAGTACTTACTGGTGCTTCAAGCAGTGAAGCCATAAGCGTCACAGGGATCTGGGAAGATGGTAACAGGAGACAGAGACACAGGACTCTGCGTTCACTACAGGAATGCACAACTTTTATTTTACCCACTGATGCTTATATGTTGTTTAGCTAGCTACTAGAGATAAAACTGCAAGTGGAGCCTGATCAAAGAGTATCTTTGACCCTTTATCTTAGTCCTCTCTTATGCATTTCCTTGCTTTGTGGCCTTCTTTTATCCCAAGGATAATTCTTACTAGACATTTTCTCCTGCTCAAAGTTTACCACCATCATGGGGCCACATCTGGCTTGGGGTGTGTACTCACTAAAGGAACTGCCGACCATCTAGTACTCAGAAGCAGTGTTTAGCCAAGCCTTCCTGAAAAGCGGTGGGGAGCAAAGCTGACTCTTCAGCTACCACAATATAGACCCAGAATTCTACCTACCACATGCAAACCCATCACATTCACATCGCTGCTCTTCATTATCCTGTAGCGTCTTCCAGAGATGCTGTAGTAGAGGTTGGGGCCAATCTGTTGGGAAGGCTGCTTGTTCATTTCCCAACTGCCCAGATTCCCAAAATAATCAGACAGAAACTAATTGCAATACTGTTTGGCCAATAGCTTAAGCATATTTCTGGCTAACTCATATCTTAAATTAGCCCAGCTCCATTAATCTGTGTATCACCATGAGGCTGTGGCTTACCAGTAAAGTTCCTGCATCTGTCTCCTGTGGAGTTACATGGCTTCTCCTGACTCCACCTTCTTTCTCCAAGAATTCAGTTTAGTTTTTCCAGCCTGCCTATATTCCGCCCAGCACGGGCCTAAGACACTTTCTTTATTAACCAATGGTATTCACAGCATACAAAGGGGAATCCCACATAACAATTCTCTTCTCAACTCTGAAGAAAAGAAAAATCACAAATATTTGTGAGGTGTTCTAAGAGATGACTATGCCAGAAATAATAATGTAAGACTCAAAACTTTGAGATGGAGCCTGTCACAACTAGAAAGTATGAGAAAGTTTCACTTAAACTAATAAAAATTTGTGCTACTTAAAAATATCAACTCCTTTATCACTTAAAATATCTAATGTAACTAAAGCGAAGGCAGGAGGATTGTCAAGAATTCAATGTCAATCTAATCTATGTAGTGAGTTCCAGGCTACTTGGACTATGTGAGAGAGACTGTCTCTAAGTTTAGTAATTACAATTTTAAATTATACTTTTAAATAAAAAGTAATAAACAAAATAAAAATTATCAGTATATATATGAGTGGTTTTAAACATTCTATTTTTTCTAAAGAAAGCCTTTCATGTTAAAGCTTATTTAATTTATTCTGTATTTTAAGAAACAATAGTTGACCATAGTAGTACAATTATTTCAACAGAATAGTTTACTCTTTGCTGTTGGTGGGTGGTATTCCAAGAAATACTACTACTGTATTTTATAGGTTATGTGTGTGTGTGTGTGTGTCTCTCTCTCTCTCTCTCTCTCTCTCTCTCTCTGAGAGAAGGCCTTAGTTATATATATTTACAACTGCTTTAAAATTAATAAGAAGCTTGAGGAACTTTCCTTGACCATAGTGTATTCAATGAATAATGCTCTTAAAGACTTAAAGACTCTGAGTCAATAATCAAATACATCCTTCCATTTAAAGTGAAATATCCAAGACAAAGAAAGTTTAACTTGTCAAACTTCACCTCTCAAGACCCAAATTATAAGATGGCTACCAACAGTGCAAAGTATGCAGTGAGCCAATTCATACTTGACTTATAAAATATCTTTGGGGAGACTAAAGAGTAGAATCAACAGTTAAAGTTGCTTGCTGCTCTTCTAGATCAAAGTTCACTTCCCAGAAACCATGTTAGGCAACTCACAAATGCCTGTAACCAAGGGATCTCACAAACTCTTCTGGTTTCCACAGGAACCACTGAACCATAGAAGGAAATAAATATAAGTATTTAAAAGAAAATACAACACTTTGGGAAAGGGACAGGAAGACCAAGCTGTCGTGCTTTGATTTGAGAAAACTGAAATTCAGTCAGTTTCTCTATGCATTCTGCGGCATGTGAAGTTTTAGTAAATCTTGTATAACATGTAGTCTATTGTGAAATTGAACACCCTGAAGGAAAAGGTTGGCGACCCTATCTGCCATCAACTGTCTCATGCTGGCAGCTGCATTTGTCAATTTATTTATTAAAAAGGATTATTCACAGCATACAACATGAGTATGAAGGCACACGCTTAGACTGTGTTAGGGGGTTAAGATGAGATATTAAGGAGTCGAACCAGTAAATACTAAATATGAAATTTAGACAACCTTCCTTGGAAACCACAGAGTATTTATGAGGAAGCAATTATCAATAAATTTGGAAGGTCGTTGAAGGCCTTCACAGCTAAGTAGATTGGAATTGCAATAGAAGGACTGATATCAAGCTAACATCAATGTGCTACCCTGGTGGAGAGAGACTCCCAATAAGGGGCCACAGGGACAGAGATCTGGAACAAAAAGAAGCTTGTTTTGTCCCTGTGCCAAGGACAGAACATTTCCCTGGAGGCTCAGAGTGACAGAGGTCACGTGGTGCAGGAGCCAGTGGAGGCACAGACAGAAGGCAGACCATACCAGCCTCTTTTCTGTATTAGCACTGCTCTGTCAGCAAAGGAATTTCTCCGGAAGGATTTACACATGGAAGTAATTTAACTGAAAACAATTTGAGTATCCGTTAGAAGTGAAACAGACCCGATGACTTTAAGGATGTGGATGAAGACGTTCAACATAGGAGGGACAGCCTATCCCTATTCTTAGGAAACTATAGGTAAATTCTTGTTTGTGACATTGTGCTAATTTATAAGTGGGACGTAAACTGAGACAGTACTCAAGGAATTCAATAATCCTGATGTACTGGTGGAAATACTGTAAGTTGAGGAAAGGTTAAAGTAAATGGATCACAAGAGAATGGCAATTTTGAAAAATACATTCACAGAGATGAAAATGATTTAAAAAAAAGCCACGCGATTGAAAGCTAGACATTGCGATTCAAGTTATAATTCCATTAACTCGGAGCACATCTTCTTTAGAGAAGTTAGAAGGTGTGAAGTTCATTAACTTTTCTGAAGATCTACAACTTGAGATGATTGCACCAGGATTAACATGTAGGCAGCCCTTGAGCCTAGCCCGTGGGCTGTTGACATCATGCACCAAGAGGAAAAACAGCAGAACAGGAGCAAGGCAGCCAAAGGTGGGTATCAGAGAGGTGGGGTGATGCTGGGGCATGACCAACACAAACTGTCCCCTCAGAGTTCATTCATGAAGATCTTTCTACACCTAACTTCATGAATTGCCACTGGGTCCTATTCCGAAAGCCATGAAGAATTCACTCTCCATCCCAGATTTGACCCCATCTTTCTCTCACATTTTTGACAAGTGAAATTCTCAAACTTAGTGTTTTCTTTACTATGTTGTTAAATTTGTAATTTAACAACAACCCCTATTCCAGGAACTGGAAAAGTCCAGAAATAACTACAGCTGCAACACATTTTTCTTGGGTTTAACGAGAATCAAATTATACTTTTTTTCTAGAAGAAGCAAAACACACACATTCAATGATTTTATATATGATTTGTGTTTTAAACAAAATCATTTGCAGCATACCTATAGATAATTATCTATTTTTGTCACCCATCTTCACTGAAAATAGAAAACGCAAGGACTCATTAAGTAGTGTCCTCACCACCACACCTGACAACCTCAATTTGACCTCTGAAATTTAAATAGTGGAAGGAAATGACCATTTCCTACAAGTTTTCCTCTATCAGCTACATTTACCCTCCTAAACACACACACACACACACACACACACACACACACCAATAAGTCAATAAATAAATATAACAGAAGAATAGAAAAACCTAGTCTTATAAAATCAATGGGACTTCAGTACTTGATAGATGTTGTTTTGCACAAAGGACAGAAGAGGGTGATTGGCATGGATAAACTACGGGCTCACCATTACTAACTACTGTTATTTGAAAAGCAAGAGCTTGTGGCTATTCCCCATTTCTGTCACACACTCTCTGATCTGAATTATCTTCAAAATGCCAGTAAGCTTTATCAACCAGACAAGAAACTTGGGAAGTACAGTTACCACAAGTTGACCCCAAAAGCATTAATAAATGAACTAATACTTTGTACAGAGTGTCTATGCAGTGCCTGGTCAAAAAGCTAAACTGTTATTAAACATGCATGTGGTAAAGGAACACACAAATAACAATGAAAACTGTTGCTAAGAGTCTCAGATAAAATATGAGCCCATTGTTAAAAGTTATTAAGAATGAACTACTCTATGTGGAGTGGTTCAACCTATTAATTAAATTATACTAAAATATCCATTTTACTAGTGATGATAATAAGACACAAATAAAACAGAAATATAAAACATCAGCAGTGAATACATGCCACGGACTCAGAGCTGTCAAAACTCTTCTTTATTGTTTTGAAATCCCCCTTTTTTCTGTTTTTTTCCTAACATGCAAACTTAGACTTTCTGCTCCTAAAGAACTTGAAGTAAGTCCATAAATTGATGTGGGATTCCCCTCTGTATTCTGTGAATACCATTGGTGAATAAAGAAACTGCCTTGGCCTGTTGATAGGGCAAAACTTAGGTAGGCAGGGAAAACTAAACTGAATGCTGGAAGAGAGGAGGTGGAGTGAAAAAGAAGCCATGGTGCCACCACAGGAGAAAAACATACTGAAACTTTGCTGATAGGCCACGACCTTGTGGTGATGTACAAATTAATGGAGATGGCTTAAATTAAGATGTAAGAGTTAGCCAATAAGAAGTTAGAGTTAATGGGCCAAGCAGTGATTTAAATAATACAGTTTTGTGTGATTATTTTGGTTCTGAGCTGCTAAGCAGCCAGGAACCAACATGTGGTTCCCTACAACAAATTGGTGCCCACATGGCCAACTAAAATTTACACACACAAAAATACAGAGTTTATAACACAGTTTCTTGCTGTTTGCTGGTGGCATGCCATTTTGAAATGCTGGCTTTCTGGGCCTTGCTGTCAACATGACCTCTGGCTCTTTCAGGATATGGAGCATTTGGATGGGGTTTTTGAGCAATGTGCTACGGCTTGCTTGGTAGCAACATGGATCAGCTGTGTGCCTAGAGATGGGACATTGTGCATGGCTCTCCAAGATGGCAAGCAGCTCCTTCATGCTGGGCTGGGCAGGGCAAGCAGGCAGTGCCATATTTCCTCTAGCAATGGCACAGCTTAAGTTTTTAAGAGGCACTTAACATTTTAAGACATGCTCCTGGACAGTAAAGAATTACAGATACACAATAGGACAGATTCAGACATAAAAGACCACTAAATTGCTCACAGTGTTGGATACATGTATGTAGGCTTGGGAGAGAGAAGAAAAAAAAAGTATAGAGAGTAATAAAAAGAAGTAAATGGTTTTTAAAAAATAAAACAAAGTCTTTAAAGAGACAGAGTATAGACAGTCATAGATTAAAATGAGTAAAATAAACGAGCCACATAAATATGAAAAAATATACAGAGAGGCTGTATTATGTATATTATAGTGTTGTCTTTAAATTTTTGACTGTGAAGGAGCTAAGTACAGAGGACATTTCATTGTATGGTCTGCTAAGCTAAACCAGCGTGATATTATAAAGGTATCTTGACTTCAGAATTTGGGTCTAAGGACATGTTGCTTTGGACAAGCGGTTCTTCTTTTGTTTCCACAGAGGATGAGAAGCTGTGGAATCCCCCCAGACTAATGTAGTTTGATGGATCAAGACCCCCTAAAAGGTTGCCTTGCATACCCCTCAAAAAATTACTTTGCCCAACAAACAGCAGGAAGCAGTTTGGAGAAAACTATGCCCATATTCCCAAATATTGTTTATAAATGTTTGTTTACATTTAAAAGGGGATATGCTATAGAGATTTGCATTGGTATGGATCTTGGTTTATTGATACAAATTTAAGGTCAATTGTTATACTGTGTATATGTTTATTTCTGCTCTTGATAAAGGTGTTGTGATTGTCCAGCTCATTTAAAAATGTAATGTATAATTGGGAAATATAGGTTAATAGATAATCATCTATAATATTCAAGCTTATAGTCATGTTACTTGGGTATTCTAGATATACAGAAATATATTTCAGTTAGGTATTCTTCAAATCTTTCAGATTCTTCAAAATATGTCATTTAAAAAGAACTTAGGACTTTTCATGACAATGAGACACATCTGCTCCTGGAAGCACCAATTACTGCAAGAGGAAGATGGGCATTGAAGAGGCTCCTCATGGAGTTTGCTAGCCATTTGGGCAAGAAACTGCTCTTGCCTGGACTGCTTGATGGTATGCTGTGTGAACTGAACATGCAGGACCCACAGAGAAATAACTGCTAAACTTGCCTAAAGGTGAGATGCTTTTTCAGGGTTCCTGCTTCGTGAAAGAATCTGCCAGATATTCTGCAGGGTACAGAAGAAAATAACTGACAAACCATCCATATAGGAGGACCTGTCTTTGAAATTTCCTGCTTCATGGAAAAGTCTGCCAGATAGTATGGGCCATAGACTGAAGATTGATGCCTCAATGGTGCAGAAGAACTTTGGGTGACTGTCCAGGCAGCAAGATGTCTCTGTCAATTCTAGAGTTTTGGAAGTTGATTACAATGAACTTATTGTTTGTTTACTTAGGTATTATTATATCCTTCTGCAGTCTTTGATGGAATTGGAGAATTTATAGCTATAGTTATAGGTTTCCTTAGTTGTGATAAAAGATAAAGTAAATACAAATATTGTAACTATAATTATTGCTTGATACCTGTTTGTTATATGTAATTTTACTATGTTAAAGTTAAAACTTTCCTTTTCATTTAAACAGAAAAGGGAGGGGACTGATGTGGCATTCCCCACTGTATGATGTGAATACTACTGGCGAATAAAGAAACTGCCTGACCTGTTGATAGGGCAGAATTTAGGTAGGCAGGGAAATATAAACTTAATGTTAGGAGAAAGGAGGCAGGGTAAAAGAGAAGCCATGGAGCTGCCATAAGAGACAAATGCGCTGAAGCTTTGCTGGCAGGCCATGACCTTGTGGTGATGCACAGATTAATGGAGATGGGTTAAATTAAGAGGTAAGAGTTAGCCAATAAGAAACTAGAGCTAATGGGTCAAGCAGTGATTTAAATAATGCAGTTTCTGTGTGATTATTTTGGTTCTGAGCTGCCAAGCAGCCGGGAACCAACAAGTGGCTCCCTGCAACAATAGATTTTTTATATTTAATTTTGTTCCATATCTTTAACTGTGTCTTTTTCTTTTTAAAATTTAATTTACTACTTTTGTGTCTGGATTTTTGTCTGTATGTATGTCAGCACACAGCTTGTATGTCTGGTACCTGTAGAGGTCAGAAGAGGAAGTTGGATCCCCTGGAATTGGAGTTACAAGTGATTGTGAGCCACCTTGTGGGTGCTGGGAACTGAGCCCATGTCCATTGGAAAAGCAGTTGCTGCTCTGGACTAACTCTCCAGCTCTTTATATGTTTTTTTAAACCATAGGGTTATTTAGAAGAAAGTGTGAATCATTTTTTTGGAAAACACAAGGTATAAAATTTCTCTCCATAGTGAATATTGTATTTCTGGGGCTGCAGAGATGACTGTGTGGTTAAGAACACTTGCTGCTCTCACAGAAGGTCCCAATTCAGTCCCAGGACCCACATGACAGCACACAGCCATCTGCAACTCCAGGTACAGAGGATCTGACATCCTGTTCTAGCTTCTGTGAGCACTGACCCACATCATGAATAGACATACATGTAGACAAAATACACAAATACATAAAATAAAAATAAGAAAATATTGTATTTCTGTTTGCTTTCTCAAGTTTCAAAAAGAATTTCTGGTCCCATAAGAATCTTTTGTTAGCAGTAATAAAGTTATTAAAACGTGCATGACATCTCATATGTCACACAGGATGTTTTGAAATCTCAGCATTGGCGGGTAGTTCTTTTCAGGGAGGCTGAATAGGCAGCACTTGTAGTCCATTATCTCTGATGCACTCTGGACATGTGGCCTCACTTAATCTATCAAACAATCACAACTCTTTGGTAAAGAGTTCCCAGTTATAGGGTTTATCTGCTGTGATCTGGATGTCCCCCCAGTTCATGTGCTGAAATTTAATCCCACTGTGCTGGTATAAAGTGGCTATGTTAAGGTGAGGTGGTAAAGCCAGGAGAGTTTTGCCATTGTGGGTGGAATAATACCCCATAAAATGGCTAGTGGGATATATCCAAGGTCTGTTTTGACCTCCTGCCCATTCTGTCATGTGAAGTCATATCATTTGCCATTCCTGGAGGAGGCAGCCACAAACATGCTGGCAGCAGAAGTGCCAGATCCCTCACCAGACCGAAACTTGTTGGTGCTTTGGTTTTGGCTTCCTAGTCCAGACAAAATTCCTTTGCCTTACAAATCAGTCAATTTAATGTATTTTACTGTAGCATCTCAAACCATTTAAGGTTCTAACCCTATAGATACAACATATAGGGATGGAGGTATTCCTTACAGACTTACATCTTGTTAGTTGTTAAACAGATAACATCAAGGCCCTTTCTCATTGTATATTTTCTCTCTGTATTTCTTTATCTGAAGTCAGAAATGACTACAAACTACAAGTTTTTACTTCTTTCTGTATTTGTGTTACTTTGTGTACATTACACATATGTATTTAGGGGCTTATGCACACATGTGTGCACATCCATGTATATGTGTGTGGGTGCATATGGAAGCCAGCACTCAACTTTCATTGTCATTCCTCCTCACAAGCCCCACACTTTTGTTTCTTTGTTTGTTTGTTCATTTATATAGGGTCTTTCACTGGGTTGAAACTCATCATGTGTCATAGACTGGCTGGCCAGTGAGCCACAGAGATCCACCTGTCCCTGCCCATCCTACCGTAGGATTTTTGAAATATGCCACCATGCCTGGCTTTACTGTGTGGGTTCTGGAAGGCAAACGCAGGTCCTTGTACTGGGAAAGCAAGCATTTTACTTGATGACCTCTCTTCTAAGTCCTCTTTTCTATAAATTATATGCAAAAAGAAAATCCATAACTTCAATTCCCATTTTTTTATTTTGCAGCAGCTAATCAATTAATGCATAGTTACCAATTAGGATTTTATCCTATATTTTGGGAACAGTCAAAACTGGCAATGAAGTAAAAAAGAGAAAACGCAGATGAAGACTGTGGAATGTGAACCTTTGGAGTTTGTGTTTGGAGACTGGCACAAACATTAATCAAGTGTAAAGACTTGAATATGACATCCATTAGTTCTGTATAATATACAATTCTTTATTGTATTGGTTGTGTGTTTCAATCTTCTTGACTTCTGTGCAATGGAAACGGAATGTTGGTAGAATATGAACAAAATAATTAAGCTGCATAACCAGTTCAGTTATCTGATCCTCCAAGATAGGCATCCTTTCTGTATGAGTCCTGAGCAATACTGTTAAATATGTATGATTCAGGGGAAGAAATGAATGAAAAAAAACCACTTAGTGTACATTTTCCCAAAGTCAAAAAATTGTTCAGTAAATATCCTGTCTTCTGTGGTTCCTTTATAATTCCCTGACAGTTGGAAATAAATACCTTGTAACAAAATACATGTAAAGCAAAAATGGGCATAACATGCTCTCTTCAAGAGCACATGTAACAAATAAAGATATCAAATGGATTGACACTCTGTATTACAGTATAAAATAACATTCTGCATGGCTTCTCTATGCTATGCCCTGAGCTCAATTTCATCTCAAAGGCTGGCTTTGCTTTCAAAGAATAATGTTCCAGTTCTGGGACTGACTATGTAGAGACTGGGTTCAAAGTAAGGGGGAAAGTGAAGGATGTGGAACTTTCAGTTTCAGAATTAGCTATGCTTTCTTAAGCTGTTGTTTAAACTGGTTCTTATTAATAGATCATGCAAGAGCCCACCATCCCGCTCTCTGCCCCACACAAGTGTGACACATTCTCCTAATCAGGAGCAAATGTTCATGCTTCAAGTTTTGTGATTCCTCCCCGCTCCCCTTTGGCCCACCCTGACTCTCACTATGATACCAGGAAAGTATCTGAAAGGAGGGTGTGGAAGGCAGCACAGGAATGTGTGCCTCCTGAGGGCGAGGGTAGTGTGGCTGCAATCAGACATCACTTACTGGGTTTACCTTTCCCTCCAAAGAGAGCGAGTATTTATTCAAAATAAGTGGGAAGTCTACACAGCTGTATACTCAGAGGAGTTATGATAAAACACCTTTTTATTTTCTTTTTAATATTTTTGGTTGTGAGCCTAGCCTTTAACAGCTGAGCCATTTCTCCAGCAGCAAGGCAGTTTTTCAGCTTGAATGAAGGTTTTTTGAAAGCAGTTGTTTTAACCATAAATACTATTTTAAAATATTTCCCAGTTTTTCCTTGTTCATGATTTGCTGTTGTCAGTTTGCTGAGGCAAAGCTGTTTTTATGTTTTCTGTGAAGTCCAGGATGGGTTTGAACTCACTGAATAGCATTGGAGGTCATGACTCTCCTGTTCAGCCTCTCTGGGCTGGGATTACAGGTAGGTGTCTTTTCTCAGCTCTTTTCAATCACTTTGGCATACAAAGATCCCTCCCTGAGTATTCAACTGTCTTTTAGTTTCTCTAACATTCACTATCGTCAACTTCAAACATGTGGCTTTCTTTATAGTAGCCTGCAGGCAAGTATCGATTCTGTTTAATCTCTCATCTTTTCTTCATTTATAGTCAGGATTTCTCCTGGGGATAGCCACTTCTTTTGCTTCCTTACCATACTGCTCCAGCTCTCCCCTTCATATAGATTCCTACATAAAAGCTGAATGCGTTGATTTTATTTCACAGTTTTGTGAGTTCACCTCTCTCCTCTTTTTTCCCTTTACTTCAACTTTTCTGCACTTGAAATAAATTTCAATCCCCATAAATAAATTTACTGGTCTTCATTCAGCCTCTTTCCTTATAGTTCCTAAATTTCTTTCTAATAATCTCAAAAGTAGTAAATTAATGACTAAGTAAGATATATGTATCTAGACTAGAGCAAAGGACTTAAGAGACCATTTACTTTATAGATGCTTTCTTTGAGCACATACTGTATACCGGGCACTATGATAACAAATAATAGTATTTTCCCTATCAATCTTTACAGGTATATAAGAGATAGTTATACAAAGCCATTACAATTCAATTCTCTCTATAAAATAAGACAATACACAGATATTTTATAAAAGAAGGATGTGGTAAGTGCAGAGAAAAGCAAAAGATCGTAATCATAGAATTGCAGGAGGTAAAGAAAAGATGGGGATTTCTCAGGAAAAGAAAATGAGGCAGGGACTTCAAACAGAGGAAAGGATGCTGGGAACACTAACGTGAATCAGATGAAACTTCAGGTGGAAGCAGATATTGCTGAACAGACTACAATTTGACTTGCCTACTTATGTCTGAATGTTCTTAGGGGTCTGGAGACTTGGCTCTTTGGTTAAGAGTGCTTCTTGTTCTTGCAAAGGGGCTGAGTTCTGTTTCCAGCAACCATATTGAGCCATTCAGAACCACCTGTAACTCCAGCTCCAAAGAATCTGATGCCCTTTACTGCCTTCTACCTGCATCCATATTCATGTGTGTGCATATATACATACACATACACACATACATACATTCATACACACATAAAATGTTTTTTAAAGTATGCTTTTGTATAATACAAATAGATATGTTCATAACTATTTTTAAAACTATCCCAAGTTCTTCTCTAAGATTTGTGCCTTTACTATCCCCGGGCAGCTGGCTAAGTTTCTAGTACCAGATATGATTTCCTGTTGACAGAGGTTTCTGTTCCACCCTGTCCCATGGCCATTCAGTACCAAAGAAACACATAGAGGTCTACATTAATCATAAACTGGTTGGCCTATTATCTCAGGCTTCTTATTAATTCTCACATCCTACATTAAGCCATAATTCTTGTCTGTGTTAGCCACATGGCTTGGTACCTTTTAACAGTGAGGCAGTCTCATCTTGCTTCCTCTGTGTCCAGGTGATGGCTACAGACTGAGTCTTTCCTCTTCCCAGAATTCTCCTGTTTTTGTCACCCCACCTTTACTTCCTGCCTGGCTACTGGCCAATCAGCATTTTATTAAAGCAATATAACTAATAAATCTTTACGGAGTAGAAGACCATTGTCCCACAAAGTGAGAGCCAGAAGCCAGAGAGCAAGCACATGCTTTATAGTTGCATTTAGTGTGTAAGAGATCACGCCCAAGTGGGCTGGTATCTTAAAGACTATTGGCTGAAGGAGCTCCCACAGCAATTTCCCTCTGTTGAGAGGATCTTAAATTCAGTTAGAGAGTTGTTGGTTACTGCCAAGATATGTGTACTGTCTTCGTAGGGTTACCTTTTTATGTAGGTCATTATTGTGGTTAACAGTGTCCTAGCTGGGTAGGATTGTTGACTGCTTCCCTCCTTTGGAAGCTTGCACTTTCTGGTACCGTGAAAGCTACTACACTGGGAGAAAGCATGCAGGTCAGTTCCAGGGCAGGGGCCTCTGAGCCCTGTGTCGAGAGTTCAAGGTGTTGTCAACAATACAGTCATACCTTTCCCCCTCTGGGACCGGCCAAGTGCAATGTCCCATATGTTTAGAAGTCTCTTGAACAACTCTGACCAACAACTCAAAAGATGGCTTGTCATGGAAGCATTCTATTTATATGAAAGAAGGACTGAGCAGTGGCTCATACTGCAGACTTCACCTTCAGCCATAACTTATATTTTGTTGCTGCTGTGGCTGACAATTAATTTTACATTTTATATGATGCTTCTGCACTAGAAATTCTCCTCAAATACTAATTTAATTAAAGCTCACGAATATTGATAAACAGACTAGTACAACTATGTCAGAAATACTTTCTCATGTTGTTGATGTTTTAAAATTTGATCAATAAACCTTTAAATTTTATTTAGAAAATATTTTTAAATGCCTAAATTTGTTAAGGGGTTGCCTGTATTTTCCCATCAGGGTCTCACTGAGCTGCTATGTGGCTGTCAGCCATTATGAGAGCAAGTTTTATAACTGTTACATATGTGCATAAATATATAATCATCATTGAGTACAGGAACAATATATAACCTACTAATCAGTCAAGCCTTTGAAATGCTATTGAGGTAATTTGGATTTTTATTTTTCTTTCTCTCCTCTCTAGAGTAACTTTCTTTAAGAATTACTCTCTCCCATGGTGAAATTCCCTTTAACTTCCAGTGATCCTCTACTTTGTGTTATATATATATTCAGTCTTCATTAGCAGGTATATATAAACTTAGAGTATCCATATCTTCCTAGTAAATATATCAGTCTATCATGTTTATCTTTAACAATGATTTTCATCTTGCTGTGTTACACTATTTTTTCTGACCAAAACTATGCCTGAAATGTGAACCCCTTTTTCTCTCCCACCTCTGATCCTACTATGAGCAAGCATTTTAAAACCATCTTCAAAATATATCCAAAATTTAATTTCTTCCCTCATGAATCGCTACTAGCAAGCCCAAGTCATAGGGCTTTTTTTTTCTTTTTATACCTTCCACTATTCAAGTATATTTCTCTATCTTCTAAGTATAACAAGCTTGGCATTCTGAGGATCAAACATTGTTCTTTGTGACATCTGCTATTTTGTAGTAAATTGGATTCTTGTGTTCATTATAATTTTAGATTGTGACCTCATGTTGTGTGGGACTTTATCTCAGGAAGTACCATCTGGGTTGAGGGTGAATACCTCCAGGGACATTAGGTTTTTGGCTTTAACCAGGTGTTTCAAATGGATAAGTAGCTTGGGACCATTTCTATGTTAATTTCAGGACTGTACAGGAAATTAAAACACCTAGGCTATCTGTGGAGAAGTCCGAGTTAAACACTACCAAGAGAGATGCTTGTTTCCTCTTCTCAAAATGTAGACTACAGTGTTAAATGTTCTTGTTATCTACCTTTGCGGGTGAGATGCTGTCTCCAAGGTCATGCTTATTCAGGTTACTTCCCTCACCTGCAGCAGCCTTGTTCGCCTTCCTGCACCATTGTTCTGAAGCATCTGGTTGACAAATCTGGCAACATGTCTCCAGCATCCCACTTTTGAAGAACCATGCCCCACATTCCAGCTAACTTCCCTGCCTTCCCTCAATTCTCATTTACTTTTTAATACTTTACATTTGAATAAGATATTTTATTGTCTATTGACTATGTCTAAGTGTATATTAACAAGGTGTCTGAAGCCCTGTGGGCATAAGGCTGTAACTAATAGGTGGACATTTACATTCTAAAATGTCTCCAAATTAAAGATCAGATTACACTGTTGAAACTTTGGAGATAAAAGGGAAGGAAGTATTAATTTCTTCAAGCAAGTTCATCTGGTCAGCAAAGCATCATGTACCCCAGATTCTTCTTTAACATGCCATCCTTTTCTGATGGCTTTTGTGGCTTAGGTGTATCACCTTATGGTTTCAAAGTGCCTCCTGCATCTCCAGGAATGTACTACAGGTTGTCCCCTACAATAGAAAGAAAGACTTCAGTGGGTCCTGTTTGTTTGTTTGTTTGTTTCCTTGCTTGCTTGTTTTTAAGAGAGGAAAAATCAACATTTCCTGTGACCTTTGTTACCTGAAATCACTTAGTTCTCACTTACCACAGCTGAATTTCAGGGTTATGTCTATCACCATGGCAGGCTGGAAAATGAGAATGGGCATTCAACTTTCCACAGCACGGGTTCTCAAGCCATAAGGCACCAGTCTCTAAATTGTGGATTAGATACCATACGGGGTCATGGAACTGCATGTTAAGTGGTGAGAAAAATTGACCACAGCAAAAGGTTTCAACATGTGCACAGATCAAAACTTGATTCAAAATCAAACATGAAATTGAAGTTTCTGGAAGAACTTGTCCACACAGGGTCACATGATTTCATTGCAGCTTGGTTCTGTACGCTGAAAACACACTGCACTGTGCATACCTTATGCTGTGCAGCCCTGAAGAACCTGGAAACACCTAGGCTCAGACTCTAGACTACTGTATATGATGAATTATGCTGTTTTTACAGTACATGCAAGGTTTTCTACTTTTGTAGAATTATAATGGATTTGTTACAGAAAACAAATCTTTTCATATGTTTCTACCATCAGTATTCAGCATGTACCTATCCAATCAGTATCTTTGGATTTTATTATGGTATGACATTCAGTCTTAAAAACTGCTGTTTGATAGCCCAGTGAGATGAGACATCCAGTAAAAGTATTTATTGTAAAAGCCTGACAAACTATGTATGATTTCCAGAACCCCAAACCTATGCAAAGATTGAAGGAGAGAACCAATTGTTTAAAATTGTCTGTTTGCCACATATACACTTTGGCATTCATGCCCCTTATCATGCACACATATACAGAATAATATTAAATCAAATTAAAGTAAACAAATAAAAACTATCAAATTACTATTTGAGGGGTGACATTATGGGTTATTTTCATTGTTCATAATACACCACTCCATCATTAAATGCAGAGTCATAGCATATCAGATGTACTAGTTACTTTACCTTTGCTGTGAGAAGGCACCATGGACAACGCAGTTTACAGAAGAAAGAGTTTGTTTAGGGCTTACAGTTTCAGAGAGTCAGAGCCCAGGGCCATTTTTGTGGGGAGCTTGGTAGCAGGCATGCAGACAGACATGGCTCTGGAGAAGTAACTGAGACATCTTGAGCTGAAGCAGAAGACAGAAATAGTGCCGGTGGAAATAGTGGGAGTCTTTTGAAACCTCAAAGCTGACCACCCCAGTACCGCACCTCCTCCAACAAGGTAACACCTCCTAACCCTCTCTAAATAGCCCTATCAACTGGGGACCAAGTATTTAAACATATAAGCTTATAGAAGGTATCTGAGTTTTACCATTGCATAAGAAACAGTAATATATATATATANGGGGGGGGAAGGGAGAAGTGGGGAGAGGCTGAAGCTGCTTCCAAGAGAGGAAGATGGGGAGAGAGGAGAGAGAGGCTAAAACTCTCTAGTAGATAATCTTTAAATTTTCTTAAGGTTACTAAAGGGCTTCACATTCTCACCTAATCTCTGTTATTGGAATGTGACATAATTCAATTAACTTCAAAACAGCAGTGAGCATTACACCTACCTACCTTGGTGTGTGTGTAACAGTTCAAAGATTTTCTGATCACTATTAATCACTGATGACAGATGGTAAACCAGAGGATCAAGGACATAAAGCCTTCTTTGACTCCTGTATCCCTCAAAAATCTAGTTCTGGGATAAAGCAAATGATAGATTCACTCTGTAGGTAATTTTGACAACTAATTTTTACAATAATTTTTCTGTGTAGAATTAATTGTTTCTCTGTGATTTGTCTCATTTGTTCTATATTGTATCTATTGAGAAGATGCGAAAGGACACAGTTTCCACTTTTTCTTTTTGCTGAGAAGACAATTTACTACTCTAAATACAATGAATTTTTCTTTTCTAGAATTGCTTTAAATATAAAATTAATTTGGTATATATGTTATAAAATGAAATACATTGTGACTGCTAGCCAGAGTAAACAGTCAGTTTTAAAGTAATATAAGATGAATTTGACAGAGTACATTATATAAAGGTGAAAAGTACACCTACATTTAGAAGTTTGATAATATAAAATTTAACCTGTATTTCCATTTGAAATTAGATTAGAACACAAGGAACCATAATACAATAAGTGAGTTATAGTTACAATTTCAAGATGACATTTTTTTCAAAAATGTATGTTCTGTTTTATACAAAAGCATTTAAGATTAGTGAACTTTTATTTATCTTTTAATTACTAAATGTTGAATTCTGATGAAAATTTATTATAACAACAAAACAGATATAGTATAGATTATCATATATAGTCACAGTTTTGCTTGGGAATGATTTCTGAGAAAAAGGCATTACTAAACACTAACTTGTTCAACCTTTCCTTATTTTTTCAATGTCAGTTATCATTAATAGAATGTACATTGGAAAAAGGGTCAAGATCATTTTAGACAAATTTGTATAAATTGAATTTGATAAAACTAAGTTTGATGAAAAATAAAGGAACAAGAGCTCAAAAATGTATGGAGAACAATAAATTCTTTCTGAATCCTCTCAAGCATGTACTTGCTGCTTTAAATATGTGCTATGTATAATGATACATTTTCCCGGTACCACTTCTTTTTTCAACATTACCAACTGAAATAAAAAGCATATTAAATTTATCTTAGTTAACCTCTTTAAATGAATTGCTTCTTAAGACATAAAAACATTAAGTGAAAACAATACTAATTTAGGATTTTCGAACACACTAGTACATTAAATTTGATTTGTTAGTCTAGGATTTGGGGATTGTACCTCTTTTAGTCTAGTCTGTCCTTGCTCAAACTCATAATTCTACCAACTCAGCCTCTAAAGAACTGGTACTTTGGATGAGCAAAGACCCTCAGATACAAGTGGTCAGCAGCTGATGGTACTGCCTAGGGAGGTAATGAGGACTTAGAGAGGTGGAATTTTGCTGGAGGAGATGGTCACTCTGGCTGGGTTTCAGAGTTTTGTCCCTTGATCCACCCACTCTCTCTGTACAGATGAAAATATGGTCAGCTGACATTCTGTTCCTGCCACAATGCTTTCTCAATCTGTTGCCATGCCTTCTGTACCATGATATAATTTATCCTTCCTGAGCTATAAGGCAATATAAGCACATTTTATCTAAATTTCATTTGGTAATGGTAACAACAGGAATATAAGTAATACCAAGTCTCATAAATTTAAGCAAGATTCATTGCATGTGGACTCTAAATTTCCTGTATGCCAGATTTTATCAAATTTTCTAGTTTTTAAAGTCATTTCAACTAAATAGAAAACATCTGAAAATTGTCTGTCAATATTCTGAAATGTTTGGATGACCAAAGAATAAGCTATGACTAAGAATATACATTTATTTTCCAGAGGAACATTTTTGTGTTCTAAATGCTCTTAAGTAAGCTCTGTGATTGAGAGTCCCACCCATGTGCATCTAAACAACCCTGGAAGCCTCCAGGGAGCATTTCACTCCTTGTGATTTCGCTTTTCCAAAACTCATTGTTGTCAAAAATCCCAGACTATATCTCCTAAACATTATTATTAATCTTTCATGGGTAGCAATCATTCACAAAGTTTCCAAATTTTCTCAGTAATGATAAAACTGTTACACATATTTTATTTTCCCTTAAAGACAATTCCTCCATTGGTCTTTAGAATTTTGAGGCAAATGTATAGTATTTTTATATAAATTATTTAATCTCAAATACTTTTGAGTATTCTTCAACATTCTTCAACTACATTAAAAACTCCAGAAGTATATAATATTACCTAAGTAAACAAGAAGTAAGCAACTTCCAAACTCTAGAAATGACAGAAACATCTTGCTACCTGGACAGCCACCCCAAATTTTTTTGTACCATTGGGACATCCATCTTCGGCCTTCAGGCCCATGGATCCAGCAGACATTTCCATGAAGCAGGAGATTTCAAACACAGTTCAGTCGCTTTCTTCTGTATCCTGCAGAATGTGTTGCAGACTCTTTCATGAGTCAGGAACCCTGTTCCTAGTAGAGTGGAAATCCGTAGTTCAGCAGTCCTCTCTCTGTGGGTTCTTTGTGTCTCACTACAGCAGAACTCTAAATTAGCTTAAATGCCAATTTCTATAGCTCTTTGAAAAGGTTGAAGATTATTTAAACATAATATAATCTCTATGATTCTGAGGAACCTGATTAGTCTAACTATAAATATGACAGACATAGATGACTATTGATCTACAATTCTTGATACTTATCTAACTTAAAGACTAAGCTAATAAACAACTGTGCAATAAATGAAGACAATGACCTCCAAAAATAAACAATGTATATCACTACATTAACAATATATAAGTATCTAAATCAGAGGTAGAAATGTATCAATACATTAACAATATATAAATATCTTAATCAGAGGTGGAAATGTACACTGCAATATGGTAAATATATACATATCAATACTATATAAATATATATCAATACATAAAAATTTTTTAAACAGAGGTAGAAGCATGCATGCATACAAGATTCAATGTGAATTAACATTGTATCCATATACAAAAATCTATGCCAATGCAATTATCTATAAACAATAACTCACAAATACCAATCTATTATCATTCATCCAATTTTCTCTCTTATTTTTATTAAAAATTACCACCTCCTCACCTACTCCCATTTCCTTCCCCCTCTCCCCACTTCCCCTCCCCTTCCCTCTCCAGTCCTAAGAGCAGCCAGGGTTCCATGCCCTGTGGGAAGTCTGAGGTCCTCCACTCTCTACCCAGCTCCTAACCCCTGCCTGGCAATCTTGTCCACTTCCATTATCCAGGATGATAGCTATATGATGTTCTTTGGGTTCATCTTCTTATGTAGCTTCTCTAGGATCACAAATTATAGGCTCAATATCCTTTATTTATGGCTAGAATCCACTTATGAGCGAGTACATACCATATTGACCTTTTTGGGTCTGGGTTACCTCACTCAGGATAATGTTTTCTATTTCCATCCATTCGCATACAAAATTAAAGATGTCATTGTTTTTTATGGCTAATTAGTAGTCTAATATATTTGCCACACCTTCTTTATCCTTTCTTCTATCGAAGGGCACCTAGGTTGTTTCCAGGTTCTGGCTATTACAAATAGTCCTGCTATGAACATAGTTGAACAAATGCTTTTGTAGTATAAATGGGCATCTCTTGGGTATATTCCCAAGAGTGGAATTGCTTGGTCCTGATGTAGGTTGACTCCCAGTTTACTAAGAAACCGCCACACTGATTTCCAAAGTGGTTGCACAAGTTTGCATTCCCACCAAGAATGGATGAGTGTTCCCCTTACTCAATATCCTCTCCAGCATAGGCTATCATTGGTATTTTTGATTTTAGCTATTTTGACAGGTGTAAGATGGTATCTTAAAGTTGTTTTGATTTTCATTTCCCTGATCACTAAGAAGGTTGAACATGAACTTAAGTATCTTTTGGCCATTTGAACTTCTTCTGTTGAGAATTCTATGTTCAGTTCAGTACTCCAATTTTTTTTTTGATTTTACGAGACAAGGCTTCTCTGTAGCTTTGGTGCCTGACGTGGAACTAGCTCTTGTAGACCAGGCTGGCCTCGAACTCACTGAGATCCACCTGCCTCTGCCTCCCGAGTGCTAGGATTAAAGGCGTGCGCCACTACCACCCAGCAGTACCCCAATTTTTAATTGGGTTAATTAGAGTTTTAATGTCCAGTTTCTTGAGTTCTTGATATATTTTGGAGATCAGACCTTTGTCTAATTTGGGGTTAGTGAAAATCTTCTCCCAATCAGTAGATTGTGTTTTTGTCTTAATGACATTGTCCTTTGCTTTACAGAAGCTTCTCAGTTTTAGGAGGTCCCATTTATTCAATGTTGCCCTTACTGTCT
>LOEQ01005821.1:80586-91155 GCA_001685075.1 Bramus lutescens | reverse complement strand
CATCCATCGCCAGATGAAGGTTTCCATCAGCCCCAGTCCAGCTGGCCTTGGTGAAGAAACTCTCCTCTTGGTCCTCTCAGTATTGTAGCAAGCCATGTTTCAGCTCTCCACTGATGTTTCTGGGAGATAGGCGAGTTTGGGGGCAGGATGTGGCTGGTAGATTGTGGAGGACAGCAGATGAGTGTGGGTATTGGGGAAGCCCACCAGCAGGAAACTCTCCTGCTGGCTGGCTAGAGAAGCCAAGGAAGTTGGGGGAGGGGCCTGAGATTTTGCCCCACTCTGGAGGGCCTAGAGAGTGGAGTGTCCCACCACATGGCTGGTCAGTCATCTCTTGGTCCCCTCTATATTGTAGCAAGCTGTATTTTTGAGTTCTACAAAGGTTACAGGAGGATAGGTGAGCTTGGTGATGTGATGCTACTAGTAGCTTGCAACGTCGGGTGGATGAGGGTAAGTATTAGAGAAGCCTACCTGCAGGAAACTCTCCTGATAACTGACTAGAAAAGCCAAGGAAGTTGGGGTAGGGGCCGGGATTTTACCCCACTATGGAGGTCTTAGAGAGTGGGGTGTCCAACCACATGACTGGTCATTCGCTTCTTTGTCTGATCTGTATTGTAACAAGCTATGTTTCAGAGTTCCACTAAGGTTGCAGGAGGTTAGGCAAGTTTGGAAAAGGATGGGGCTAGTAGCTTCTAATTTTATTATTATCTATTAATTATATTTTGACTTGTCTCTGTATGAATATAATGCACTTTAATCACTTTCATCCTCTCTATTACTCTTTTTTCACTTCTCTCATTTCTTTTTCCTGTTGTTTTACTTCTTTATCCCTTTTCTTTATGTTCTATTTTATTTCATCCTGGATTCTATGGATAGAAGAAATAGCATTAACATTTGTCTTTGGGAGAATAGCTTATTTTACAATAATGGTGATGTTCAAGTCCATCGTTTTCCCTACCAAGGACATAATCTATAACTACAGACAATGAAAAAGGAAGCAAAAGAAAGTACTATAGCCACACACAATATAAGATGTCCCTTTAGTTACACACAGACAGAAACTTACTTTTAGATGAAAGATGTGATTAAGTGTTGTAGAATATTATTTTAAGGTATTTTATACTTGTTTATGCAGTGGGACATTTGTTTTAATGATGCAAAGATATATTGCATTCTTTTATGTTACAATTGTTTAACTCAGTGAAGCTGTAATACCTTTCCTGTAAAAAGCACCTGATTGTCTAATAAAGAGCTAAATTGCCAATAGTGAGACAGGAGAAATAATAGGCAGGGTTGTCAGGCATAGAGAAGAATTTGAAGGGGCAAAGAGAGAAAGGAAGAGAGACAAAGGAGCAAGAAAAGAATGGGACAGTCACCCAGTCAGAGATGGCATAAGAATGAAAGTAAGATGATTGAAATAAGAAAAGGAAAAATCTTGAAGGCAAAAAGTAGATGGGATAATTAAAGTTGAGAAAAGCTGACTAGAAACAAGCCAATCTAAGGTGGGGAATTCATAAGAAAAAATAGGACTCCATGTGTGTACTCATTCTCCAAAAGCCAAAAGAGTAAAGCAACAAACAATGCATATGCTCACAGGTAGCTGGATGATTAAACATTTGAGTATAAGATTTCAAGTGTTCATACCCATACTGTGAAACCAAAAATAACAAACCACTTCATTATAGAGAAATAATGTTAGAACCAATAGCATCATTACATCATGAGATTGCTGTGAAAGAAACAAGATAATACTGATGCTTTCAATTTGTTGTTTATAGTTAGTATACACAATAACTGTTAGTTATTGTAACACAGTGTAGACATTAACTCAATTCATGAAATAACTAGGCAAGCTAAAAGATAAAACAATTACATTTTTGTTTATTATATGGGAAAAACTCACAAAACAGGAATGAAAAGTCCAAGCTCAGTTGTGCTGAGAGAGAGAGACAGATAGAGAGATAGAGAATGCACCTGAGTTGCATGCCTCTTTTATCCTGGTCCTAGAAAGCCACACCCTAACTTTGCCTCACCTCTAAAAGATAATTGGTTTACAAGGCTTCTCTATCACCTCCCCTTTTGTCTAAGCAAGAGTGATCCAAACCCAATACAAAACTATATACAATAGGAACAAATATCAAGTATAAAATTACAAACAGCATAAACAATATTAAGCAAGGAATGTTTTAATAAATATTTTATTCCAAAGAGTCTACATCTTGCATCAAAAATAGGCTTGGCTGAATCATAAGAGGAAGGTAACCATGACTATCAAATCTTCAACCCCGTCAAAGGCCTAAGAGGGGAAATAATGCTGGAATCGAGAAGTGTATGATGAAGACAATTGGCTACCTGAGCAATCACCCAAAGTCTCATTTGCAATGTTGAAGCAGCCAACTTTGGCTAAGGCCTAATGTAACTGACAGACCACTCTCAGAGGCAGGGGATTTTTTCAGAACTGTCTTACCCTGTCTTGGCAAGGTTTGGCAGTCCTTTTCCTTGTTTCCTGCTTATCAAGTCCAGATATCATGTGCTTTGTCATTGGTTGAGGCATGGGCAGTTTCTTACCCAAAGGCCAATTGTGCCAACAAGAAAACAAGCTCCGAGTAGAGTGTCTTTGGTGCTCAACATTCTCTCTGGAATAGATTGGTGCTATCAGGAGCAATGATGTCTCATGTCCACAGAGCCCTACGTTATTTAAATGCTATGTTCTACAGATCCTTGAAGTGGTTGCAGATTACCTATCTAGGTAGAATATAATGTCTATATATCTAAAGAACCTAATTAATCTGACTGTATAACAAACATGAACAACTATTGACCTATAATAGTTATTACCTGTATAACGTAAAACTAAGACTTCATGTTAGAATATTAAATAATCTGTAAACAAATGTGTAGCAAATGAGAGCAATAACCTCTAAATGTAAGCAATGTATAAGTATCTTGATCAGAGGTAAAAATAATATATAATGCAATATGAAAATATATCTTAAAATTTGTATCAATATTCAAAATGTTCTAAATAGAGGTAGAAGCATGCATGTATATAATCTGACAGAATAACTTTGTATAAGGGTACAAATATTGTAAACAAATAAAAAATATGATTTGACCTTGTATCAATATACAAAATCTATACCAATGTAAATTATCCATAAATAATAGCTCACAAGTATTTGCTCTATTACTCACTATTATTATCCTTTTTTATTTTTGAACCTATATAGTTTCCAACCCAACCCTCTAATCTATATAATAATCATCAACAACCCCTAAATGGTGTTTCCAACCCTGAGGACATACTTTTGGGGGAGAGGGAACATTGTTTCCTAGAATTGCTTCCTGCTATTATGGGGGCAATGTTTTCTTCAAACAATTTCTGAGCAGTTAATAGGGCTTTTTCCAAAGTTCTTACTTGGAGTTCTGGCCAGAACATCATGAGACAGTGCACCATTACAACAGCTGGTTCTCCAAAACTGGTCTTGCAGTAGCACTATCAGCATCATGATGTCATCTCAACCAGGTAGAGTTGCTGCTGTGGGATCCCATCTTCTTCCTGGAAACTTCCAGTATTACTGCAGGAAAAGGAGCTGTAGGAAATTTCATTGCTCATCATGGAAAACTTAAACATTATTTATCTAGACATATATTCAATGAGGAATACAATATATAAATAATGCGTGCTAAGCGATTGTACCACTGGAGCTCCTATACTGGCTATGTGGGAGCCTAGTCTGATTGGATGCTCACTTTCTTAGACCTTGATGGAGGGTGGAGGACCTTGGACTTCCCACAGGGCAGGGAACCCTGACTACTCTTTGGACGGGAAAGGGAGGGGGGAATGTGGGGAGGGGGAAGAAAATGGGAGGAGGGGAGGAAGTGGAAATTTCAATAATAATAAATAAAATGGAAAAAAGAGAGTCTTTAAACCTGAAAAAAATACAATATAGACAAAGTAGACATGGAGAGTGCAAAATTTTTCCTAAAGTTTTCCTTCTGTTCCATACCAGATGGCTTCTTGAAATATACTGGTTGATTCAATTCAGAAATTTTCTCCATTATCTTTGCTTCCATTGCTCTTCTTTCATTAGTATTACAAAAATTCAAGGTTAATAAAGCATTATGAAATCAATTTCTGTGGGTATTTTTCATCCTCTCTGTTTAGAATATCTTTTATAGTTCTATTTTACCTTTCTATAACTGTCTGACCTGTAGGATTATTTGATATACTGTAATATGCTCTATATTTTAATAATCAAAAAACTTTTCATTTTCTTAGAATCATGTGCTGAACCATTGTCTCTCTTATTTGTGCAGGAATACCTTTAACTTCTAATAAATGTGTGAATACTGAGTCAGCCTTTTTGGAGCTCAAGGCAGTTGCCCATTGAAAACCTGAATATGTGCCTATGATATGGTGCACATATTTTAATTTTCCAAATTCCATAAAGTAAAACACATCAATCTGCCAGATAGCATTCCTTTGAGTACCCTTTCAGTTACTCCCTGCAGGCAATGGTGTTTGGTTATAGAAAGAGCAAGTAGGACATTTCTTTATAATCTCCTTAGTTTGTTGTCATGTAATAGGAAGCTCTTTCTTTAAACTGTGCTTTTGACATGATGTTTTTATGATATTCTGAGGCCTGAAACACACTTCCAATCAATAATTGATCATTTTCTGCATTACCTTGTGCTAGACGACCTTGCAGACCCATATGAGATCGGATATGTGTTAGGTATATAGGAAAAAGCCTATTCCTGATTATGTCTTGCACCTGAGTGAATAATAAAGTCAATTCTGTATCATCTGGTATAAATTTAGTGGTTTCAATATTCAAGACAACTCTTTCTACATAGTTTGAATCAGTAAATATAAAGTTCTTTAAAATCCCTTAGTACCATAAGAATAGCATATAATTCTGCTTTCTGGACAGAATTATAAAGGTTTTGTTCCACCTTATTGAATTCTTCTGATTTGTAGCCTGCCTTAACTGATTGATTTATTTGCATCAGTATAAAATGTACAGATTCCAGTTATTGGAGCATCACTTACGATTCAGGGAAGAATCCAATAAGTTCTCTTTACAAAGTAAAGACTATCACTTTTTGGGATAATTTCTATTAATTTCTCCCCCCAAAATAGCACAAGCTCATTGACATGGTTCATTTGTATCCCATATTTTTTTTATTTCATCAGTAGTAAAAGGCACTATAATCTCTGTTGGGCCTACACCTGCTAATTGACAAAGTCTCAATTTTTCTTTTATAATTAAGTCAGAGACCTTTTCCACATAAGTTGCAATATAATTTTTACTTGGTTTATATGGTAAAAAGATCCATTTTAAGATAACATTGTTCCTCTGCATTAAAAATCCTATAGGAGAAATTCTGGAAGGCAATATGACTAGAATACAAGTAAGATTTGGTTTCACCCTATCACATGTGCCTCCTGTAATTTCTCCTCAACAATTGTTGAATCCTTTTCTGCTTCAGATGTTAATTCTCTGTGACTATTCAAGTCTTTATTACCGTCTAAGGTTTGCTTAACTAAATCGTTAGACCAGGTGTTATCCCAACAGCTGGTTATAAACTGGAAATGTCTCCTAACAATCTTTGAAAGTTATTAAGAGTCCACCACCTGCATCTCCTAATTTGTGCCTTTTGTGTTCTAATTTTTTGTGTGTTCTAATTTTTTGTAAACCTATTCTGTAACCTAGGTAATTAACATAATCCCCTCTTTGGATCTTTTCAGGAGCATTTTGTAATCCCCATTTAGGCAAAACTTTCATTACTTCTTCAAACATTCTTTCTAAATATCTGCATTTGCCTCCGATAACAAAATGTCATCTATGTAATGATAGATTGTAGACATAGGAAATTGCTTACATATTATTTCCAATGGCTAACTGAAAAAGTTTTGGTACAGGGTGTGGCTATTGAGTATTCTTTGTGTGACAATGGTCCATTGATATCTTCTAGTAGACTGAGAGGCCATTCATTTGGTAACAGAGAAGGCAAAGGAATTCCATATTGTAGAGGGCCCATAGATTGAAAAATCTTGGCGATAGCTCTAAGATCAATCACCATTCTCCATTTTCCAGACTTCTTTTTAAAGAAAAATACAGGTGAATTCCAAGGGCTGGTAAATTCTTCACTATGGTGAGCATCTAGTTGCTCTTGTACCATTTGTTCTAAAGTCTGCAGTTTTTCTTCTGTTAGAGGCCACTGTTTAACACATATTGTTTTCTCAGCTAACTATTTCAAAGGCAGAGCCATTAATACCTCTGAACCTCTGAGGGTTTGTCAATTGCTTTGTGTTCTTGTACCATCTGAATGGCTAGCGACCTTTGTCTATAATATCTTCTAATAGCATCCCAAGAAACATAAGGTTTTTTGGGCTGCAGGAATGTTAATCTGAGTAGTCCATTGCTGCATTTGGTCATGACCCCACAAATTCACTGCAATATTAGCTACCTATGACCTCAGCCTTCCTCTGGTTCTTCTGGCCCCATCTTATGTTTTGTTTCTCTTGAGATAGGGTTCCAATTCCTAGGAAATGAACATCTACCTCTTAAGGAGAACAATTTAGATGCCAAGATTCTGGAGAAATGATACTTACATTATCACCCATGACTAGTAAGCCTTCAGTAAATATGCCATTTATACACACTCTTAACTTTGGTCTTTGATAATTTATAGAAGTCTGCAAGAATATATGTTTCCTGTATCCTACTGGAGTGTTTGATTCATTCTCCATATTTATTCCACCATCCAGATCATCCAGACCAGTATGTTTTTTACAGTAGGCACTGATTTTTTTTTAATTTTCCTGGTGAGACACATTCTCCACAATAACTGGGAATGATTGGAAAATGTTTGTCATGAGGGCCCCAAGGAGTTTAATGAAGGTAGTGGGTTGCCTTGTTTGTCTTTTGTTGACCTACATCCATAAGTCTAATATCTACCTTTGCTACACCTCCAACATATACTTGAAGGCTGAGTCCTCCTATTCTTGCCATCCCCAGAGGTGACATTATTCCTAGGAATTCCTTGTCTACAATCACTTCTCAGATGCCCTATTTTACCACAAATAAAATATTTAGTATTTTGATGTATCCTTATACCATTACAAATTGCTTCTCCTACCCAAGCTTCAGTGCAATAGTCAAGTGTCTCATCGTTCATTGTTTGCAAGATCCATTCATCCATTGGTGCTGATCTGACCTTTAAAAACCCAAGGATATTTTTGCTTTCTATATTTGCATTCTCAAAAGCCAAAGATTCAATTAGTATAAATCTAGCTTCTGGGTCTGTTACCCCTGTTTGTAAAGCCTTAGTTAATCTTTGTAAAAAGTCACTAAAGTGCTCTCTTTGACCCTGTTTAATGATAGTATATGATTCAGTTCTCTTTCCTAGTTCCTGAATACTGTCCCAAGCATTTAAAGCTGTTGTGCTACATAGGAACAAGGGGTGTTCATCGTAAATAGCCTGATCCTTAGGATCAGAGTAAAGTCCCTTGCCTAGGTTTGATCTTGGGAAATCTCAAATCCTTTTACTTTTCACTGTTGCTCAAAATTTTTCACTTCTTCTCTTCAATAGCACTTCCAAAGTGGCTGAGGTCCATTTTCTAGGACCATTGAAATCATTTGAATCCAATCTTGTGGTGTTGTCTTGTTACTTGAAACCCACATTTTGATCATGGAAGCCGAATGTATTCCATAAAATACAATTGGTTGTTTAATTTCTTTAGATCAATCATACATATGGGATATATATATTCTTTNGGGTATTTGGTGCCAGATATTCTTGCTGATGATATCATCGGAAAGACAGGCAGAACTCTGGGGAAGCTATCCCAGAGTTTGGTATGTACTGATAAGGCTACAGTTTGTCCTCGTACCTTCTGTCCCTGGTCATCAAATTCGATAAATTCCTCAATCTTTTCAGATCGTTTTATCACTGCCTTTTGTAAAATCTTGATCTCCTGTCCAGTTTTCTGTTCTAAAGACCTCAGTGAGGATTCCAAAGTATGAAATCTGTCCAGTAAAGATAATGTCTCATCTTCGGACATAATTTTTATAGCATGCATAGTATCTTCCTCTACAGACATTCTGTCACTCAATCTATCACAACCCTTTGACAGAATCCAATTAACATATTCAAAAGCATGAATTCTTTCAGACAGTGTCTCAGCACCCTCTGTCATTGACTGGGTATTGTTTGTCAAATTGGTTGTATCCTTCTCCAGAGTCTAAATTTCCCTTTTAGTATGTTATTATCAGTCTGTAAAGACTGTATCATTTCTAAAAGTGCCTCATTCTTGGCCCTATTATCAAACCATGTTTTTAAGGAGAAAATATGAAGATCAAAGCTAATTCCCAGAATCAAATACAGGGATGTAGTAAGGAAATCATATAAACCTTGCATAATATCATGTGTGGTATAAGTAAAAAAAACTATTGAATTCCTGGATTGCTGAATTTTCCATAATCTTGCCCTGTTAAATTATAAATTTAATAATTTATATGTCAAATTATAAATCTTAGCTGTGGCTGGGTTTGAGCTAGAGTAGGTACAATAATCTTTACATGCCAATAGATGTTGCAGCACACTTGTAGCCATGTGGGCAGTTTTAATCTGATTTTAGTGTTAAATGCTGAAAGATTAAAAACAATTATGCAGTGTAAATCACGGACTGTGTGCTCCACGGTAGTCCTTGAGTGGTCAACAACTGCATGAATATAAACAGTGTAAGAAAGCAGGGAAGCCCATGTCCCACCTGAACTTCCACGAGCATTGGAAAAAATTGAACCAAGAAGGGAGGTGGCCAAGGTACTCTGAGACATTTATTGAGAAAATATTAAAGACCATAGCCAGTGACTACTCAGGGCCACTGTGTGGGAATTCTATAGCCAAATGAACATTGTGAAGACCTGAACCACATGATTTAGGGCACCAACTGTAGAAGTTAACTCAATTTGGGAAATAACCAGGCTATCTAAAAGATAAAACTATTATATTTTTATTTATTATAAGGGGAAAAAGTCACAAAACAGGAATGAAAAGTCAAAGCTCAGTAGTCCTTGAGGGAACCATGGGGGGGGACAAACTTGGGTCACGTGATGTTTTTCTCCAGGTCCAAAAGAACCACACCCTAACTTGTTCCCTCGTATTAATGATAATCGGGTAACAAGGCTTCCCCGTCAACTCAGAGTCGAAGTTCTCACTCACAGGCATGTTGCACAGCTTTCTACACACTACTGCCTTTATCCACAGAATTAGTAAGAACACAGACTTAATTTCTTCTGTTTAATCTAAGGAGAAAATTATGTTTTATTGTGGCTATCATTATATCATTATATGTGAAATATATAGTGAAGTTAAATGAACTACCACAAAACTGCTATTGCAATTTTATCATTTTGATAACTATTTTTCAAACAATCACAGTTATTATCCTGATTAGCAGTACTTATTTATCAGTACCAGAGAACAGTGTTTTGTAATCATTTTATTTTTCTACAAAATGCTCTTTAAGCACAGATATTATTTTTCTTTTATAAAGCAAGAATATGAATATTTTAAGAGTTAATAAATTGACAAAAGGCCATGTAACTGGGAGTTGTGAAGAATACAACTGATTAGCGAAGGAACAAAAATGTAATTGGGAATAAAAAACAGGACAATATGTTTAATGAGCATAATTTTAAAAGTCAGGTTTTCTTGGTATTGTAGATCATGATGACAAACAAAAATCCAAGCTTCTCTAAGACGAAGAACAATTTTTTTGTTTCCTACTATCTTTTATAGAAAGAACAATTTTCAACTAAAGTATACCAAACAAATTAATAAATTAATTACTCTGTTTTAGTATTACAATGATAATTTAGTTGTTCATTTCATTGAGACAGTAAGCTCCAAGCAAGAAGGAATATTAGTTAAATATTTGCATATTGTGTATTTTAGAATACATACATGTATACTTAAATGAAGAATAACCACTGAACAAAAGTGGAATACTCAGAACTGGGTGTGCTAAGATGAGAGGACAAGCCCACGTTTGAGTACACTAAATTCAGAACTCAGTGTATTGAGGTTAGAAGCTAATCATGAATGTTTTTACATAAGGGGAAAGTTGGCAGAGCATTGACAGTTATCACTGCCCTTCTATGCAAACATCAAGCAGCTGGCAGATGGGGTCCGAACATGGGTCAGTACTTACCATAGAAGGTCAGCAAGACATCTTTCTTTCCTAAAGATATTTCATGTTCTGATTACCCATGGCATAATGAGAATTTCAACAACAACCCTTAGTTAAAATTCTAGCAAAAACCAAGATTATCTTTATCCTGGTTAGCAGATTTTTTCTTTATTATTAAGTAATTTTTAAATTTGCTTCCAAAGCTCCAAAAAATAAAAATAAAGATGGAACCCAAATGGCTGTTTAGATGCTGTTAAGAAACATTGGATCACCATATTCTAAGAACAATATTCACCACAATTTACACATATTTTATTGTATATGGCAGCATTCAGATCATTTTTCACATATTATTTCTTTTTTCACTT
>LOEQ01005821.1:49801-60646 GCA_001685075.1 Bramus lutescens | reverse complement strand
AAGGGGCCAAGGCAGTTTCTTTATTAACCAATGAAAGTAACACATAGACAGATGACCCTCCTACATCATACAATCATTTCTTACTTATTTGTAGGGATTTTTGTAATTATTTTGTTGTGTTTGTGCATCTTTTGAGATGTATGTGTAACTTCCCTACTTTGAAACTGCTTTTGTTTGCTTATTTTATTTTGTTTGAGTCTTTTAGGAACATGCTTTGCTTGAATTTATGTTCAGGGAAAGTCAAATGCAGTACCTAGAATCCTGTGACAAAATCTCTTTGATACAAGCAGAGGAAGATACTTCTCTCTTGACTTTGGCCCACCGTGAACGATGTAGACAAGAATATACTGGTTCATAAGCTAGTGACATAGTTCTCTTGATCAGCATCACCTGCTCTGAGGTTCCTGAGAATGCAATTCACAAATAGTCTTCATTCATTAAAAGCCTTTTATAAGCTAGACCCAAATTTGTCTGCTGTAGTAACTGCTTTCTCTTCTTTATTTCCAGTCATCAATCCTTAAATCTTCATTTTTGATCCTTAGCCCTTTAAGTTCAGCATGTTGCTAGAGGAATCTAGCCTTGTCCACAGTGTTGATGCCTAGTGTTTCACTGAACAACTACATTTTAATTTCTTATGTTTTTTAATTGTCTTGGGATAAGTTATGAATTTATCTTTCTTGCAAAGTGTACAGATCATTTAAGGTAAAATGTTCAGTTTCTTCAACCATGTAATTAACAATACTATTCAATTTTAAGATATTTTCCCTCGGACCATAACTTTGTATGTAATTTTCCTTTCTTTTGCAAAGTTATGTGTCCTGTGAAATGAAAAATTAATTATTTTCACAAATGCCACCTATGAAAAGGTAGTCACAGACCACATGAGAATTAAACTAAATTATTTATATATTTTTGCAATATATTTTATTCATTATTCAGTTAAAAACAGATTTTAATATTACTTTGCAAGGTTAAATTCTGTTAGAGATTCACTACATATATGTAAAAAAGCGATTTCCAACACTCATGAATAATTCAAAATTTCTTTTCACAAATCCATATACATTTTCTCTCTAGAATTTGAAATTTTAGACTAGAAGAATCTCTGTAGACTCTGATGTCTCTAGAATGGTAAATTAGACTTTTTAGAATGAAGTTGCCTGTATGTATAAATAAGAATACAATGCAAAACAATGCCAATATCAAGGGTTGACTGAAAATCATCTGAAAGAAGATGCTGCATAGAAACCCTACCAAACAAAAGCATTCTTGAGAGTTTCAAGGGTTCTGCACAATGGACTGTGAAATCTAGCTAAAGCAGCATATATGGGCTATGATTTTGGTGGGTGAAACTGGCACAAATAAATTAAATAGGAAATATAAAATAGATGAGATTAGTGTTAAAATAAAGGACACAACATAGATTAAAGAGATAAATCATAACAGGAAAAATGAATGAGCCCTTATCAAACTTTAAAGAAAATAGGTTAAGGGTTAGTTAGGATTAATACTATAAAATGGTAGTAGATATCTTTAGGCTGACTGGAGTTCTACAGTATGTAATGAATACTTAATATTGTTCTTTATTTCACATTAGTGCTTAAATGTAGGCTGTCCCACCAGTAGCAGCTACTGGGTGTGAGGAGGGAAGTATTTGGAGTGCTGGATCTCTATTGAATAGTAATTCCATACTTTCACATAGATGTGACTCCCAGTAGCCAGGGAGATGACCTAGATTGATTGCCTTAGGTATGATAGTTGGTAAGGATATACCATGTATTTACAAAAACATTTGCCCTTTATTCATGTATCCTCTGGTTCACAAATAAAGCTCCAGTTTACTACGGGACTGTGCAGGAGACAGTATTTGAAATTTTTTTCTTCCAAACCATTAATGATGCCAGAAGGATACACACCTAAAGATGAGAGGAAAAGGACTTGAAATATCTCATTCTGATTCACCAGAGAAGCTCATCATTGCTATTATTCTATGTGGTTAAAAATGTCCATGCTTTGAACTATCTAGGCATTGTCTCATTTAACCTTCACAGTTACTTCATGAGACAATCTATCATTTGTACCAATTTCTTAGTTATTAATGTGAGCTTGGCAATTCACTGTTTCACAAACACGGGAGGGGGATCAATATTTTAATGGTATGTTCCGCTTCTACATGTGGGCTTTATTATTATTATTTATTATTATTATTTGTAAAAGAAAAGTATTGCTAAAGTTTTGAGAACCATTATGTTTATCATTACACAGAATCTAAAAAACTCATCAATACAAGTTACTTCAAAGGAATGTGAACTATTTTTAAACCTATTTCTTTATAAAGTAGTATAAATAGTTATGTACCTCTTAGTTTTTAAACCTCTGTTTTTTATGTCATAGCAGATTTTTAGCAAATATAACATACTAGCAAAGTTCTTATTAAAGAGCAAATGAACTGTGGATAAAAAAATACATATATAAATGATGTGGATACTTTTAGTGTCCTGGCAGGAAAGTGAATCAGTGAAGAGATGAGAATGAAAACTTGGTGCAGATTGACTTCATCAACCTGGATAAGACTTCAAAGTGTGTAACACCAGGAGATTCATTGTCATCATATTTAAAACACAGTATAACTTTTGAAAAAGTTTCAAGGCAACAATCATTTCCAAACCAGTTTTCCAGGCAACAATCATTCCAGTTCCAGGTGCACAATAAAGCCTAGGGTATGCCTACATAAAAACACCTTTGCAAAGTACGTGGGACCATGATGGTGGGCTCTATACCTAAACAACCTAGAATCTAAGAAGGCACTAACTGAGAGTCACCCGTGACAATGATTTAGTTCATAGCACAGTCTTTAAGTGACCTTTATCTCATAATCTTGTTGACGATTTCTCATCAGAAATACTAGACTGAGAAGTGCTTAACTCTTTCAAGCATATGTTAACCTTTACTATATTTCTATATAGATAGCACTTAGTCAATTTAAAATTATTATGATTGATAGGAATTCCTGTTTTAGAGAAAATAGCTCATAACATGACTTAAGGGTTACTGCAGTACAAGTCGGGAACACAACACAACTGTGAAAATTCTTTAAAGAGTGGCACATGGTAAGGACAGGATATGTCACTTCTGTAAATTACATTTTTATTAATTACATATCTAAATATTAACTACTAAACTTTTTGCATAAAAGAGCTTTCAAAATGTTCATTCAATAGCAAATACCTGATACTTCACATTTGTGTCACTCTAATTTGTAAATATAATGAGTCATTGGAAAGGAAGTGTATGAATATAAATTCATAAGGGAACACATATATGAACATGTCCATTTTGTAAGCATTTTTTGATATTATACTTTTTGACAGTCATAGACATATAAAAATCATCAAAGACCTTCACTAGCACCTCTCTTCCTTTCTCCTCTTCTTTCTTTTCCTTTTGTCTTTAGATGAAAGGGTTAACTGCATAGCCCAAACTCTCATGCAATTTCACCTGAAATCTAGGATGGTTGCAAACACATATCGATTCTGTTGTCTAAATCTCCAGAGTTTTGTAATCAAATAATGTGTCATTATTGTTTTCCTAATTACCTTATCTAAGGTTGGATGCTCATTTCAATTTATGTATACCTGACTAAGTATAAATTTAAGGGACTGACCCAGGTTGGGACTGTCTTATCTCTATTAAAATTGGACTATGGCCATAAAAATAAAAATGCAAAAATCACCTCAATATATTGTTGTGATAATATAAATAGATTGATCTCAAATTTAATGTCATGTGACTTATGTTATCTGTTGTTTTATTAGCAATGAACTGTAACCAGCATAACCCTCTCATAAAGAATATTATACTTTCATTTTGTATTTAAAAATACAATTAGCATGCACTTGTAGATACCATACTAAATCATGTTGTTTTTTACTTTAAAGTTGTTAAAATTTCAAGAGTCAACTCTATTGAATTTTCATAATAAAATAAACTGAACATCTAAGCCTAAATAGTAAATTGAAATTCTACAAATCACTATGATTTAAAATTCATAGTATAGTTTCAAGTTAAATCAGACACTAGTCATAGATCAAAGAATTTTTGCCGAAAATTTACTCTCCCTGACTTTAAACTACCACATTTACTTATTTCCTAAGCACATAAAACCCAATAAGCATTTATTTTAATTATGAGTTCTGCATATTCTGAATTTGAATTGTAAACAATCCCCAACAGTCACCTTCTCCAGTCTGTTTATGACTGTACACTTGTAGAGGAGAAAACAGTAAGTAGAAAATGCCCAGGGCTGCAGAAACAGTCATACAGAAGAGTGCCAGGGCATCCGGGCTCTTCCTAAGGACCTACAGCAAAAGGTAAAACTGAAAGATACTGAAATTTCCTTCAGAGACTTTTGCTCTTACGTTTTGGTGCTTGGTTAGTGATATAATAACCTTGAAAAATCCATCAAGATTGCCAATCTTTTTATTATGGCTCTTTGGTGACTAGAAAATTAACAATTATATGTAGTACCTTGTGTTAAAAATGCTTGAGAAGTGATACTGGTATATTTTCCCATAAGAAAGGCATTGAAATAAATGTTACACTTGTGGGAGGTTTAAAGACTTGCTGACTAATTGCCTGGGATGTTAAAATAAATACTTAGCCACATGATAGCATTAAAATCCTTATCACCTATTTTTGTGGGGGTAAAGGCCTCAGCTCAATTGCTCTCAAGTAGTTGTGGTATAATAAGCAGTGGCTATTACCCAGTCAAACAAGAGTGTTCAGGAAGAGCTACATGAAAATTGGCAAAAAGCATTTATATAGAAATACAACTGTGTTTGGAGCAAATTTCAAACATCATCATTGAGTCATGACATATCTGACTAATGGAGAGTATCATGGTATTGGGCATAATCAATATTGCCTTTCAGTGAACTGTTTTAATGAGGTAGATCTGGTTACTCACTGAAAAGCTAAGTACTTTCAGCTTAAAGGATTAAAATCTTAGAGGAAACTAATTCTTTTGCACAATATAATTCTAATAAATAATAGTAAAAAAGCAAACTTTTGAAATTACTGATTAAATAAAAAGGCTGAATTTTCTCCAGTATTCAAATCTACTCCTTTCTTAAGTGGATAATAAAACTTAACATGTTCTCCAGATCATTTGGGTGTCACTTAGTGAAGTTCTCAGTATAATGAAATAAATTATAACATTACAAAGATAAAAAATCAATTATGTGCAAAACAAATCCCTCAATTGAACCTAAGTACAGTTCTATAAGGTATGACTGTGTTTCCAAGCATCTTTAACATTTGATGACACAGAAATAGGATAAATCCACAGGTATTATGTTTGAATGTTGGAAATTTTATTTCATTAATTAGTCTATCATTATTTGATACAATTTCTACCTTTTAGAATTTTACAATAGAAAAATGCATAACACAATATTTGAATCCAGCTCCAGCAAACATAACACTTTATTTATTCTATGCAGTGGCTCTGAAGTCTTTGTAATAGTCCAGCAAATTACTGATATACTGTAATTTGAAATAGAAATTCAGGTTTTTACGCTGTTAGGTAAATTTGTTGTTAAATAATTTTTGCTTGATTTTGTTACTTGTTGGTGACATAATGACCAAATTTTAAAAATATAAATGTTATTCTTAGAATAAATATGAAAGGATGAAGAGTTTTATAGCATGAATCAGGCTTATAAATCCTCAATTCATTTACTGTTTTCAGAGTACTTGATGAACACCTCCAAATATCAAAATGCCTGTTTTTAATGCCTAAAATCACTTTAAAAATTAAGCTGTCTACTATTTCTTTTATCTTTAGATGTATAAACTTTAGTTCTTTCTTGGAGAGGCATAAGTTGCTAGCCATAAATCAGTCGGTCAGTTGAAAATATTTATCATTTTAAAATTTATCCTCCAGCTTCTTCTTGGATACAAAATGATAACTATAAGCTAAATATTCTTCTAAAATGCTGCACTATCTCAAAGTAAGATATTACAATTGTGCTAATTTAGATGGGAATATATTGAATAACTTTTTAGTGGTTACTTCAAGGTTTATAGCATTAAATATTGATATTTTGTCTAAGAGGCAACACAAATAGTTGTTAATAATTCCATGTCACTTGCCTTTTCTGAATAAACAAACAGCATAAAAGTTAAGAACTTTCAGGGTAAAATATATTGATCGTAGACGTTTAAAGCCATCAATATTGAATACAATATGACATAAGTATTTGTGTAAGTTGGATTAGACAGACCATATCAGGAGATCCTTAATTTCAGATAACAGGTTGAGTTAACTTGACTCAAGATGTATAAAAGGTCCAGATAAATCTAAGTCAGCTAAATAATTAAAATTTTTTCTATGGAAAATAAATGACATTTAAAAAAAACTCAGACTCAAAATATGGTTTTCTCTTTAGCAAAGCAATACTTGGTGGGTAATATTAGAAAGGAAATTGTTAGATGCTACAGCAGGTACAAAGGAAACTATTGATGCAGTCCTCTGGAAGAGGCATTGAACTTTAAAGACAACAGTGAAATTATGATGAATATGATAATAATGATGAAGGGGTATGAAAATAAAAGTATTCAGAAGAATCAGTTGGCAATTAGATGGGTATATGATGAAGAAAGTTGAGCAAAGGACAAGTATTCTTGAATTTTCCATTGGAGTGACTGTACACACACTCCAATAGCAACTTATCAGCAGATCAAGGGTTGTCTGAAATGGAACGGAATCTGGGCAGGATGGCATTACTGATCATTGCATTTTATGAGAAATTGACTGTATTTACATTACTACATGGTCAGTGTTAATATTGTGACTAAAGAAGTAATTTAAATGTAGAATATTTATTCTCAACTAAATTAATACAATTAGTATATCTTTGGGATATCATGACATTTTCCAAGAATATATAGTTTGCAGTTATTATTTATTGTAACCATTAATGTCTGTATCAATTTTTGTCCAGACTGAACAAAAATATGAACAACCCAGTTTAATCTTTTAATTCAATAAGACCATCACTTAGTCATTTTCTGGTATGCCAAATAAAACAAAAATCTTATCATAATTCATTGAACATAGTTCAAAATGAAACTTCACAATGATAAACACAGAAGCACACCTAACAATATTTAGGTTTATCGACTTTCATGTGAGAGTAAGCTATTCTATGAACTGAAATACAGCAAAGATGATCATAGGTCTTTTCTTGTGTAAAATTTAAGGCACACATCCATTGTGAGTAATAAAACATACATTGTCACAGACCCTCTAAACTTAATATTCCATTATACATTACATTCATGTATTAGAGTGTTTCATCTTTAATCATTCTTATTAATTAGAAAATTATATTCATTGAGTTATACTAAATCATTTTATTTTAATCTTTTATTTTCGATTGAAACTTAAATATTTCCCAAGATAAGTTTTAACATGTTTTCATAAAGTATTTGTTATTTTACATTTCTACAATCAGTGCATTCTCAATTTCATTATCTACTCTCTTTTTGGCCTCATAATGAGTAAAGTCTCCTATAATATTTGTTAGCTGCTTCTTACTATATCTTCCCGACAACTGATATTTTTTAAATGTGGAAGTCTTACTTTTCGGACCTTAAAGGTAATAAAACTTTTATCAACAGAATAATAGGGGTTACATGTAATCTTATACCACTGTCCAGACACTATTCAGATTAAATAGCCCTCCCACAGCCAGTTAATGTGCCTGCTGAAGTGCTCACAGTCACAGCTTTAGTGCAGAGCCTTTCTTTTCAGGTCTCAGAATACCTTGTAGTGAAGGTGTTGATGTAGAGAAGAAAAACGTGTTTCAGTTCAAAGAAATATACTCAATTCATGTAGAACGTGTTTCCCGTAGTTGAGTGACACATTGTAGAAGATGAATTAGAAGTCAAAGACTAACTGCTGTTCTCACTTGTGCCACAGTCTTACTGCTTTAGGCCATGGGAAGTCACCAAACAATTCCCTGTCTCTCTCTAAACATGTACAAATAGAGAAATATTTCTCCTCAAATAAGTAGAGAAAATTTGAAAGAATTTCATTGCTATTAAATTTATAGTTCAAGAATGTAAATTTTAACAAAATTGAATGTACGATTTTTCCTTTTCAGCATTATTGGTAACATTTTGCACCTAGGAGTCATGTTGGGAACTCATAAATCTGCATAAGTTTCTAACCCCATTCATCCTCACAAAGTTTATAAATCTAAAAAGAAAAATCTAACTCTTCGGAATTACGAAGGAACATGATTTCCAGGACCAGACTTTCTTTAGTAAGCATGACTTCCTCTTCAAATACAGTTCAAAAAATAATCTCTTTTGAGGGACCTATTTTTGAACCCCCCTCTTGCGAACAGTATTTCAGTCCCACAAGGGGCAGCAGCTCCCCTTTACCCACACTCTGCTTTGCATTTATCTAGCATGTGTACACTACTTTCTAGCCTCATTCTTTTATTATGGTTGCAGAGAATACTAGGGATCAGCAAAATAATATAACTGAATATTATCAGTGGTGAAACAGTATCAGCCTTCTGTTTTTTTAATTAGTATGTTTAGATAGAAAGGATAAAAACTTAAATGTTAGAGTTCTAGAGAAAAATTTATACTTGAAAACTTAGTAATCGCAGTAAAGAAATAACAGTATTTAGTAATCACAGTATAGAAATTCCTGGTTAAATAGCTACTGATGACTGTAGCCCAGAAGAACAAGAGTGCAAATGATCCGAGTAAACTGCACTGTTACATAATATATGCTTTCTTTAGAATGGAGAGTAAATTAGTATCAATAAGAAGTAAAATAGAAGTGGATACTGTTGATGAAATGAGACAAAAGAACATTTATAAGAATAAAATAATACCAAGTAGGAAAATGCAAAATGAAAAAATAACAAAGTTTGGTTAAATAAAAGAATGAAATCTTTTATATTTGACTATAGATATTCAAGGTTACCTATTTTGCTTAGGGCTCTGTAGAGAAGCAGAGTGAATATAGCAGATTTATTTTAGGAAAAAGGATCATGATATCTCAGAGGGTAATTATTTAAAAGTTTGCATTGGGTACCAACCAGCTTGAGATCCAAGATAACCAAGTATAGAAACCCATTCTAAATTGTGGCAGCCTGGATATTGGGAAGACTTGAGAATCTCCCAATTTTATATTCTTTTATAGCCTTCAACTGATTTCATGATATTCACCCATATCATAGAGAATAATAATTTGTAATTGGAGTTCTCTAAATGCTAAATTAATCAAATATCAACCTCCAACTTTCCCATGGTAACTGGCAAAAATGACACTACAATGAGTTTCAGGCATAAATGACATGTCCTTCTTTACAGTTTCTTTACTGTAACATGAGTTATAATACATACTTGTAATATAAGTTTAAACATGAGGTGAAATCTCACTGACAGCAAATAAGGAAATTCTTACAAGAGAATTTAATATTGTATATGATATTGAGCTGTTGTGAGCTTATTTGACAATGGAAACAGTCCTGGAGTATTCAGGTGGCTCCAAAGGAATGTCAATAGTCTATGAAAATAAATGACAAGGTATGATGATGGGAGTATTTTGGGGTGTTTTGATGTAAAAGATACCAACCTTCCCTTGCTGGATTTGGATATAGAAATGGGCCATCAAAGTTTGTGGGCAGCCCTTAGAAGATATAAGAGACAAGTAAATGGGTTCTGCCTAGATCATCCAGGAAAGAGGAAATCCTGCTGATACTTTCATTTTGCCCTATTGAAGCTGGCATTAGAAGGTTTTCTTTGAATAGATTGCTTTGGTATGAAAGTCTCTGTTACACAAGAATGAGGACCTGACTAGGGACTGCGACCTCCCTAATGTAATGTAGAAAAGTAAGGCATGTTGGCAGTCTCTGAAGGTGAACCTAGCATGAGGACAGGCTGGTGGATCCCCATAGCTTGTTTGTTAGCCAGGATCTCCAATCTACAACCAAATGGTTCAGTGTAGTGATAGGTGAGCAGGCCTGTTTTTCATCCCGCCCGGCTCCTGCACAGCTAGTTTATACCCGGAAATAACAACACACAAATTGTATTCATTTAAGCNGTTTCTTCATTAACCAATGAAAGTAACACATAAACAGATGACCCTCCTACATCAGTTCAGTGAGACAATGAAGAGTGACCAAAGGACAGCTGACATCAACCTCTACCAACCATCTATCTGCACACACATGCATGCACACGTGTGCACAACATATCCTAAGCAGGTGCACAGATACAACATCGTTTATAAGCTTCTTGTAACTTAAGACAACAGCAGACGGAATGCCAGAGACACATCAACACTATCTAATTCTGTCACTTTAGAATATTACTTGAATTGAACTGTTCAAACAAGAACATCATGGTACATTAGAAATAATAGTGGTTTGTAGTAATAAGGAACCAACTTTGTCCTTGACCTTCTTAAAATAACCAATCAAGTGGACTTGCAACAGTACTTATGATTTTGTAACTCCCTTATTTCCAGCACAAAATGACTATGATTTGAGATGCATCTGACATTCATTGGACTCATAAATTACCATAAATAGATATCTGACTCTATCTAAACTAATTTGTGTTCCTTCTTCAGTTCTATCTTACCATACATGATGTTTTCCTAGGTTTTTATGTTTTGTTTTGTCTTAGAAGAGCTTTTTTTGCAAATGGAATTCTGACTAGAAAATTACTTAGGCAACTTCAAAAGATTACATGTAGTAATAGAGTGAAAGGGGAGCGGGCCCTGCTTTTTGTCCAGCCCAGCTCCCGCACGGCTAG